>KB663721.1:13865626-13888725 GCA_000349025.1 Anopheles minimus | reverse complement strand
CTGCTCTGCTGTTCTACACGGTGGAAACCCTGTTTTTTTTTGCTGCTCATTCCTTCTACTTCCGCCGATCGGCACGACAGAGATGCTTCGTTGCATGAATTTATAATGTCAACAAATGTACGATCGCACGGTGGTCGGTTTGCGCTGTTCGTCAGCCCGGTGAGCTGCAGGATGCAGGTTCTTCACATGTGGTTGAGTTTGCTTTTCCCTCCGTAGCAAACGAGGGGTTTTAAAACATTTATAGCACTTTGAATATATGTATTTTCTAATGCAGCTTTGCGTAGGGTGCCCTTCGGTTGACGATAGATGAAGATACACCGGAAGATGTTTTGGGGGAAAAGGTACACGAACGTTTATAGAAAGTAGGAGTTTTGTTCCAATTTTAATAATAATAAGATTATTAATAATATATCTGAACAGATGAACAAAAATTTTAATGTTATGAAATAAATTATTGTGACTATTGAACGTATGAAAACGATACGAAACTGATGCCTGTGTCGCTAAGAAAAGTTTTTGAATTTAATTTGTATTTACATTGCATACCTTTTAGGCGCTCAACTAATATTATTTGAATATTAAATTTCTGTGATAAATTATTACATATTATGTTTTTTTAATGTTTAGTTTATGACATTTAGTCTAGTCATTGAACATATGATGATGTAAAAAAAGGAAAAAAAATGTATCAAAGCGCCACAAAATATTAAAAACTTCACATCAGTAACACCATCAACTCATGATTCGATAGTTCTGTGTTACATTTTTAGCCTCACCGCGGTAGCAAAAAACCATTTCTCACAACTTTCAACGCTTCATAAATTATTCATAGCGCAAAGTTAAAATGATTCCTCCAAAATCATGCACATTTATGCCATTTATCATTCGTTGCAGCACCAAAAAAGGGGAAAAAACCCACCCCCAGGAGGAAAATGCAGTTCATTTCTACACTCGCGTGTGTACAAGCTGTGCACATGTGGTGTTTAGCTTTCAGATGAAGCATTCCCATCCATTTCGTACGTTGATTCATTTCCCAACTGCTTTGACTTCGATCGATTTTTATCAGCGCCGACCGTGCGCTTAGCGAATGCAGCAACCGCTGCCATGAAATGGCGTTTCGGTGCATTTATAAATGCTGACGTGGCGAAAGCTGTCGTGGAATTGATTCAAATGTATCGATATTTCCCAGCCGTTCACCGGCGTTACCTGACCCACGGAGGCTTTTTTCCCGGAAATGGGGATGAGGGGAGTACCATGATCTGCACCTTTTGACCTACTCTCTATGACCTCGCCGTTATTCATGGCAGCGTGTGCAGCTGGCATTTTCCAAGGAAACGATTAGCCCGCTCATGTTCAAACGCCTACCGACCGCATTGGTGCCGGCGTGCGCGTACCAATCTTACATGAGGTTGTTGGTACAGCGATCACTGCTTGTACCGTAAATTATACGCTTTTTAATTTCGCTCTGCTAACGATGCACTTCTGTGTTCGTTCCACTTACATTGGCCTCTTTCAAAAAAAAAGAGGCAACACACACACACGTATAAAAATACATATGCACTTGATCGGAACACACTGGTTCATGAGAACGCCCGGCTACAAGCAAAAGTTTTCACAAGAGAAAATTTATGTAATGCTGATTCACCTGCTACGCGACCGTTAAGTGGAGAACAGGACAAGGATGCATGTACCGAGAGATAAGCAACATACCGCCAGAATGGGTTGGCAACTTCCACCCTTCACCGTCTTGCGGGCCCGGCTGCCCTTTCTGTGTATCGATATGCACACAGCTGCAAGTGCAAGTCCTTCCGACGGCATCTGCTTGCTATCTGGGGGTTTTTGGCCATCTACACACTTCCACACATATCCACCACTGTATGTGTGTGTGTGAATGGGGAAAAGGAAAACGATGGAAATCCCGCTGCTAATGGTGTGGAATGGTAGGGCCAGCAACCGACTGCAGATTAAATCATGGTGCAGATGGAGTTTCCATGAGTGCAAGCCGATGCATAAGTGTGCATCTTCCCGTGCATCCCCTTAGGGCGATGGGTCCATGAGCTAACCGCTCTGCCTGTAACTGGGTTGGCTCGTTATCGGAAAATTAATAAGCCATTGCCGTATCGATCTATCAGGCGAAGTGGATTCAGAGGGTCTACCACGATGTATGTACACTTTATAGTGAACTTGCATATTTTTATTATTTTCGATTTAATTGGTTTTGCAGAAGAAGCGCACGTCCAACACTGAGGAATTCCACAGCATGTATGGTTATCTGTCTTGCGTATCAAAGAAATGGCTTGATGGAAAATTTTTCCTTTCATGAAATTCTACGAAATATAAGTGGATTCTTAGTGGAGTTATTCATTGCTAACTATATTGGATGGCTGAACCTGGGAACATGATTGAATACATTAAAGTTTGGACAACGACTTGAAGTAGAGTTAGTTTACAGAGTAGGTTGAAAGCTACTTAGGAGGAAAAAACTACTTCTACATTAGGAGGACTCCGAAATGAAAAATTATTCACTGAGCAGATCTTCCCCATACGGCAAATCTAGGAGAAAATGACAGATCGAACGTTTCATTTTATTCATCTCTTCATTTTATTCATTCTGACCTACGCACATAGGATGGTGGTCATCAACAGCCTGAGGAAACCCCTCCACTATAAACATCTGTCGCGACGGCTGAAGCTGCGTACAAAATATAGTTCTAGTAATCACATACTGGAGTTAGGTCTCTGTGTCATCGACTCTGTCTCTGGTGGGTTGGTCATGTCATGTGAAACGCACCAGACGATCCAGCCAGTAAAATTCCTCTTGGCCTTTAACATTTACAGATGAGGTATGGTAGGCTCAAGATAAGTCGGAATGATGTCACAGACGTGCTCGCCACGAAGTTCAGGGTAAAGGAATGAGTGATGGATTACCTCCCGGTTGAGCCAGTGAAGATTTCAGTAGCAGGCCAAAACTTTTAAAGCTCTAGATAAAGTATACAAGTTATTTGATGTATTGCCCAACAAAAGAATTTTATCGAAATGAAATTTATCTCATTTTTATTAAAATCAAACTATTTAACTTGAAAAAATGTACCTCGCAGTAGGATTCGTTTAAAAAATTTAAATACGGCTTTTGCTTGTTGATTTATGCATTACAATTCGATATCCGTACGGAAATGGCTGCACCAGATGGTAAACCAGATTGATGTTTCACCTTCTCCCTTTGATGTAATGCAAAGCTTCGAATAAATTCAAAACTTGACAAGCGAAACATGCAACAAACAAAGCTGCTCATCGCATTTTTTCGGCCCAAAAATGTATGGCTCACAAACCTGTGCCTGCAACAGCATGTACAGCGCTATTTGTTCATCGAAACAATGCCGCAACTCAACTTCATCCATCCATTTCAAATTCCTTGTTCCACGTTCCAATCTGTCCTCTCTCTGTTTTCCCCTCCCTTTTCCTCTTTCCCTTCCCGTGAACCACTTCCATTGGCCCACTATCAGCTTTATTCATGCTCCGATCCGATTCAATAGAGGAAATTAATAACAAAAATACTCTAAACCCACCCGACTGCAATATGAATTCATCCGATAAACGCCGCTCACTGGGGCCACCATAATTCAGCCGAAAAGAAAAGAAAACGACGGAACGGAAGGGTGATAGAAAACAACGCGCAAACTTGTCCGGGTACCTTGCTGCAATCGCTGAAGTTCGGTGTGTCCTCCGACTCCGGTGGCTCCAATGGAGCGGGAAATCCAATTTTCGCTCAAGTGTCGTCTTCGCGTGCCGGAATCCAGCGATGACGGCCAATCTTCAAGAACACGAGATGCACACACATACAAAACACAAACACAATCACACGCACACACACACACACACACATACACAATGAAAGGGAATATGAAGGTTTTTTTACGAGGAGGAGTTCTTTACCGGTGCTGCTGAACCGTGATTGGAACGCAACAAAAAAAAATCTGTATCTCGTCCCTTTATATTGTCACCTCCAACCCAAGAAGCCGCCTTTATTTACGAAATCAAAGCGGGAAAAATTATCACCACCGTTATTTTTTTCGTCACATTCCATTCCATTGCTTCCAGCGTCTTATGAAACCGATGGCGTTCTGAAGTGTCTTCCCGCTGACAGAGACGAAATCGGTGCGCATCGGTGAGGTCGAAGTAGAATGATGATTTATTAAATTTTTCCCTCAACCTCACTGTCATTGTGGCCGACGTGAAGGGAAAGAGTTGAAACGAGAGTCACTCCCCCACCACTTGCTCTCCACACAGAGCGGGTGATGATGATAATAGTGATGATGGCGATACCGGGACCAGTAGCCCGAAATGTCCTCCAGGATGGCAGAAGCACGCACTCGTAGCCAAACACCGTCGAGCACTTTCGGCTCAATTACGCCCGTCTCTGATGTGGTGCCATAAATTTGATAGAACACGACAACGACTCAAAAGGTTTTCTGCTCCGTTTTGGGCAGGATTGTCTTTCGGGCCGTGATTTGCAAAAAAAAAGAAAAAAAGAAAGGGTTAAAGATCAAGTTCCGAGTCAAACCGTACGGTTTTTTTCGAAGGTGACACAAAAACACTAGCACACATTTTGACCTATTCCGGGTTCTTCCCGTCCACTCCACAGCAAACTACGTTGAGTGTTTGATAAATTTTGAAACCACCGGGTGCCTAACACCGTCACCGAGCTGGACCCGGTCTCGGGGAGCTCGTTGGACAGGATTTATGGGAGCTAATTTGATGCAATTTTGTCGTGCTTTAAATTTATCCTTCCACACTAACCGAACAGCGTGTTCTGGGGAGGAGGACACAAAACTAGGAAGACACCAATATTTCTAGCTCAATAAATGAACCCTTTTGCACAGCGTAAGAGGACCCCATTTGTCAGGGTCTCGGGCGTTGGTAAAGCGGTTGTGTCATGTTCACAGAATGGTAAATAATAGTTTTACCTAAGCTTCTCACTTCGTCACTTAGTAACTGTTCGGGCACAAACTTTAAATTTCATCAAACAATCTCACTTGTGCTGATTCTCCACATTCTTCACCATAGATCGTTAGGAGAGCACCAATATTCCCAGCGATATCTTAAACGTCACAGCACACTCACTTCGGAATACTACGAATGTACTAAACCACGCTTATCACGTTCATCGCCAGACGACTTCAGAAATTCAATCGTCCCAAACAGAGATCCGCACTGTTCCGAGGAGAGGAGAATCCCTTTTTTTACCACTACTTCTTTTGCACTGCAAACCGTCGCGACGAACCACAGGATTCGAACTGAAGGATGTACGGTCTCAACCCGCTGACCCAACCGACGTGACAGCAACAGGATTCCGGCACGAGCGAACCGACAACGTACAGATAAGCCCGATGATGCTGAGATACCGTCGTACCGTGAGATGAGTGAGAACCGCACGAGCACGACATGTGTGCGGTGAGAATGAACAAGAAAAATCACTCACCTACAGCCGAACACGACCTATCTACACCGCAGCATCCCGTACGGTACGGTTCCAAAAGCTTCTACCGTCTGATATGTCCCGAGCACTCTCCTGCGCCGGTAGAGCAAATGGTCCAGAAAGTCTCAAGGCTATGTGAACCATTAGCAACCCGAAGGGGGCATAGTCTCCAGAGAGCGAGCGAGAGAGAGCGCGTGTGAGGATGAACAAATAGTAAGGGAAAAAATTAATACACTTCCAGAAAGGGATTTTTCTTCTCTCTTTGCTTGCATACGGCAGTCTATATAGTGCATTCTTAACCAACAAAAAAAAAACCCGCCCTAGGCAACCGGGGTGAGCAATGGGAACAATGGTGCGAGAAAAATGCTCACTTATCCGAAATCTCAGAAGATGAAATGAAGGCTCTCAGTATATTTTATTTTTTTATTTTTTGCTGTGTGTGTTGTGTTTCATTTTGCCTTCATTATCAAGATTTTGTTCGTACTTTTAAATCACTCACGTGCATTCATATCCTCTCTCTCTGTCTGGCCCCACTCTCTCTCGCTCTATCCCTCGTTGTACCTTTTTTCTCAGCCTACTGCAATGGTTTATTTGTGATTGGAACAGAGAAAAAAAATCTTCTCCAAGAAAGATAAGTGGACTTTAGTCGTTGCTTTTTTTTGCTCCATTCGTCCTTTTTGGTGTGAGAGAGGATGAGTTTTTGTTGTTGTTAAAATTTCACTTTATCCGCATCGATCACCATGCAACAATGTCGCGTTGATAGCTGAGATGGATAGCCGGGGGGGAAAACTGTGTGTGTGAATAATTTAATTGCTTATCAAGAGACAAAAAAAATACATTTTTACAATATTTTTTGTTCTTCTATATAATATTAATAATGCAGTTTTTTGCATAGAAATGCATCATATCGCTCATTTCGAGGGTGGTAACTTTAAATAAAGTCACGGCGCTTCTCTTCATGCTGTCACCGTTCATTTTTCGCCCTCTTCCAAAAGGAACAAAAACAACGTGCCCTACAGCAAACAACGGGTAAATACCTTTCCTTTCTTTACGGTCCTTCATACCTTTCCTTCGATTGTCCCTCCCCCCTCCCCTCCCCTCCGAGCGTGCATCGTAAATGAGATGAGCAGCAACGAAACGCATCGATTCCACCGTATGTGGGATTTTATGCAAACGGGGGGAAATAAAAACGGAAGCGCGTCGTCGTGACTCCTGTCAGCTTGAATGTGCTCATTAGGCGGCACACGAGACAGGGGACACACGCGCGTCCGTGTGTGTGTGTGTGTGTTTTATTTTTGTGTCCCTTGTTTGCCCTCGTTCCTTCACTTTCCACAACGTCAACCAGTAACGCGTGCCTGGCCATTAACATGACAGGGTTGTTTTATGGTAAGCAGAACCCGGAGGAAAAAGGAAAACTCCATGAAAGAACGGAGTGGGTTACAGCTTATTAAACGCAGAAAGAATGAACGGCGGTGTACCTGGTGTCTTTATAGGACATCTTTATATGAAAAGGGGTGTAAGTTGTGATTATTATAAGATGGAATGTATATTAGGCACTGTATTCATTTACAAAGAGATAACCATCCGTTGAAGTTTTTATAATATTTGCCTTTCTTCTTCTTCTTCTTCTTCTTCTTTTTTTGTTCTTCTGCTTTTTTACAAACTGTATTGTTTTGAAGTAAATATTTATAATCACTAACATACAAGCTCCCTGAAAGTTTTGTGCAATAATTATTAATTTAATTAGCTAACATTAAACCACCATCATTGGTTCCCGGTATCCCGCAAATGGCTTGCTACTAGGAAATATGGAGGCCAACATTTTACTCCCAGCTAAACCCACACCACAAGAAACCATTAATTCACAACATAATGTTCCACCATGTTTTATCCACGTTCTATCATTAGCGGCAGCCGAAAAAGAAAAATACCAACACACAATTTCCACGATTGCGAGACGATTTAAAGATACACACTTTACGCACCGAACGCAGAAAACTTCCCTTCCAACATCCCGCCATTGCCCATTCCCTATCCCATTTCCGGCACACATCTATCCACTTTAATACGACCACCGGAAGAAAGCGTGCGGCCCGGCCCAAAGCACCATCTTAAAGTTTGACTTTTTGCTGCCGTCGGGCGCTTGATTTCACGTGCCTTTTTATTGCACAATTGCTGGGTGTTGTTTGTTGGTTTTCGTTCCGTTCTTCTCCTTTTTTTTTTTTGGAGTGGCATCTCATCCCAAGCACGGAAGATGCCGAAGTTCCCGGAGCAGATCAAAGTATTTAGAGAAGTCATTAGGCAAATCGGATAGCTCACGGGAGCGTGCGGGAAATTGAATTATTTCTGACAACGCTCAATTACCGGCCATCGCGAAGGCCTACCGGCACGGATGATATTCCTCGAGCCGAAGGGCGTGTGAGTGTTCTTTTGTGTGTGTGTGTGTATGTATTTACTTCCCGAATGCGAGGTGGCGAGCTTTGATAGCGAAATATTGTAATCAATACTTCGAGGTGTGGTCTTGACAACTTGAGATGTTACACAATTTGTTCGAAGTTTGTTGAGCTAACGTATAACTTTGCCATAAATAATATTTGATTCCTAAATTCCCTCTTCAATATTATTCTTTAATTGAACAAAATTACAGTATTATACGGCCTGGGCGTCATGCAATACGAAAAAAAATAGAACCGAGTATGCCCGAGCATTACAAAATGTGATTTATGCAAGAATCATATTTTAATTTTCTTCATCATACGACGGTAAATTATATTACTCAGAATAAAATTTTATGCTTTGACATTCAAATGAGAAGGTTTCAATTTATGTGCATCATAACTCGTTAATTTTACAATTGATAATTGCTTAATTTTACCAATTGATCTGACATCAATTGCGTGTTCTACATTAAACATTTTACATTTATTTTCTTAGCAGAATATTTTTTTAACAAATTGCGAAGGAGTTAATAATCGAAGTTTTTCGCAGTAGAAAAAGGTTTAAAAATTATGAAACTAGTTAAGTAATGAGAAAAGGGAGAGTCATAGACTGACATTAATGTTGAGCTGTTAAACACTATGGTTTTGCCGTGTTTCCCAAATTTTTTGTGTAGATTGATTCACCTACCTTAACTCTAATCCACAAAAAAGATTTGTGTAATGTTCTATTATAAAGAAATGAGATAAATTTAATGGTTACTTGTACAACATTCCGCACATCCACTTGCGATGCCGATCGAACAAAATCGACCAGTTCACATAGCTGCACAGTTGAGCGAATAGTTGCAAAATTACTTTCCACTATGGTAATTTCCAGGAATCGCTACACCGTCCATACCTTACTGCGAAGCAAATTTACATAGTGCAGGGAAATTCCAGGCAAAGAAGAATAAGAATAAGAAGACAAGGGAAAAAACTTTCCACATTCCCGTACCCACCAACGAATCCCCAATGAAAAACCTGGCATCCCACGGTGAACATTCCATGCCCAACAATCATGAACCAATGCACCACCGTACGCCCGATGGAGACGCCCGGTTCATGGTACCCAGGTCGCCCGGTCATACCACACGCACGCGTCTGTGTGTGTGTGTGGAGGGATTTTTTTGCGTGTGTGCCTCGTCGATCAATGTAACCTTCCCGTGCCCGTATGAGGACGGAAGTGTACGGTTGAAGGTTGCACGAATTTTCCGTACCATCAAACGCTCTGCAATTGATACTGACATTAAGTGAAGATGATGGTGGAAAATGGTTTTTTAATTAATATGTAAATTTTAAATCCTCACTACCGTGAAATCTCTCCCCCACCCGGGTTGCATATGGTCGGCAACTCATACAAGGACCCGATAGATTCGATGGAAAAACGGTTAAACGGCGTGAACGGGCAGGCAACAAACATGGCACTCGAAGCGTACCCCGGGAAGCAAAAAGTGCCTGCCGGATACGATTCCATCCGGTGCTAAACGGTTCCGATTGGTTCGCGCTTGTTTGGCCGACGCTCTTCAGAGGTGCTGTCTCCCGGGGTTTTCCTTTTTTTCTTTTTACGGGTTTCCTCTCTCTCTCGCCAGCGTTTCCGGGAGCGTTGCGGGGTACGATGAGGTTGGAGGGTACTACCGAAAGCAGTAAGAAAGACCAACCCCGCTTTGCCACTCACTCGTGACGCGTGAGATCCCCTGGCCCGTGAGCACGGCCCTGGTCGAACACTAAGCTTGACATCCAGTTTTCCACGGCACTAATTCTGAGGAAATTAATTATTGTTGAAAGGTAGTTCGAAAACTTTACTTTTCCACCGTGGCACGCAAATGAACTTAAGCGTGGCCGGGCTTTTGAAAGTCCCGAAAATAAAAACCAGCAACAGAAAAACAACCAAACACCAACGAAAGCTTAATGCTGCGGTGCGGCAGGCGAGAAAGAAAAGCAAACAGTGTGGTGGTGTGATGGAAACAGGAAGGTATGTTTTGCAAGTGTTTGTGCGGGCAGTACTGGTGACTGGGCTGAGCCGGAAAAGATTAAACAATTAGTGTACATTCCCGCTCGACACGCTCGATCAAAATGCAGAGGGGCACACTTGGGCAGAATATAAAGCAGCATCTATTTCGAACGTACCGCGCTCCTGGTGGCTAAAACTTTGTCATGATCGGTAGTTTGGTTTCGCGAATCGATTTTTAGTTACGCTTGTTCTTCTGTTCTACTACGATTTTTTTTGGCGTCATTTTTTTAAACTCTTTAAGCCCCCTTTTTTGTTAAATTTTTTTTTTTCATAAAGAAGTCCATACTGACTTTAATAAATTTTATTATAATATCTTGGAAGCAAAGCAAACAACATTTAAACGACAAACGGTAAACACGTAGCTTTTTTACAATCGGCAAACGATAGAGGCATATCGAATAACATTTCACTGTAGTCCTTTAAGATTTCTTTTCATTTAATTCTTTTCATGTTTTATCGTTTCGCTTCGTTTCTCAAGTTTTTTTTCTTCTTCCTTTTGTGCGTTAACTCCACAAAGCGGTCTTTCATCTTTACTCTCACTGTGTTTTTCTCAACGTTTTCTTTCGCCCACCTTTCTGTGTCAAGTTTCTATATATTTTTTTGTTTCTTTTTCTTCTGAATGATATCTTTTTTAAAAAATCAAACAAAAATACCAACGGAACAGAACAAACATAGCGCTAATGTTGGAGCGTTGGAGGCGACTAAAAAGGAAAAACATGCTCCCGACCATCGATAACGAAGCGTATGTAAAACGACAACCTGTTTTGCTCAGCTGTTTGGAAAATGATGCCACTGATGATGTTACAAGTGGCGTGTTACGGCTGCTGCTGCTGCTGCTGCTGCTGCTTGCAAATACTGATAACAAGCACAATAATGAGCTTGTGCTTTTCCACTCCCAGCTTCACCTTTGCAGCAACGAAGCACCTTTGCAGCGAATTGTGCGTTAGGCTATATTTAGATGCTTTCTTTAATCACACCATTCCGTGGGGAAGTACGGTCGGAATTCAATTAATAAGCTATCGGGCTCAACCAATACACCACAATGCCCCAATTGTTCGCAAAGTTCAACAATAGCACACCGATCTCTAGCAGGAACAGGTGGTGGGCGGCTGCGGGAGAGGATTTATTTCAAAATTAGCTACGGTGTACAATGATTTATTCTGTGATTCGCTGTAATTCTGGGATGCATAGAATTCATAATTCAACCTTTAGTTACAGCTATTTTTACTAAGCATTATGCTCGGAATGAAGCTACCGTTTTTTTTTTAGATTTTCTATAGGAAAGATAAAAGCATACAAGTGTTTTTAAGCTATTTTGCATACATTCATTCTTTCACTTCCTATTGGCGATTGGGATGGATTCCAGGATGTCTAAGGTAAATTCCAGTTCAATTAATTAAGATAACTACAACTCACATTCCAGTTTAACTCATTTACTGACACTACACCATCAATTAATAACAGTAAAATTTTACTACTTTTTGAATCTATTACGTCTTCCAATGTTTTTTCCAGTTTGGGTTTTGACATTTGCAGGAAAATTCCAGAATTGAAAATAAACTTTTACTAACCGTTTATACCAAATTAAATTTATTCTAGATCGAATTTAAAAAAACTTTATTATGCGTTTCATTTATAATGTAATTCTAACAAATTTAAATGTTACAGTCGTCTACAATAACAAAAGAATTTCAAGCAGAGTCAAACAAATTCGTTTCTTTTATACAATCCAGTGTTTATACATCGGTGGATATTGAGACTTAAGCTTTCATACTCACAGTAAAAACAGTCCCCATTGTCAGCACTATTATTTCTTTCAATTTCACTATTATTACAAAGCTATCAAGCTATCATTTTTCGTAACACAAGCGGAACAAGAAGTTCCTGGAAACGTTTTATATACATAACGTAGCTACTCCACTATGACATCCATAGGAGTATAGTCAAACTTAACCTCTGCCTTTATGACCTGCTTGAAGTATGCCATTAATTAATTTAACAGTCAATAAAGGCCTAGCTTTGCGTGAATTTTGAGCGTTTCCCAGAAAGTAAGCACAATTTTCCCCTTGTTAAAGCCTTTGATGAAATAACTTATTTGCCGTTGAAACCCGATCCATATAGAAAAACCCTGGCATAACCAAATTCCCAGACAGAAAGACAGTTTAAGCGACCTGAATTCTTGGATGCCTAGCCATAATTTAAATTTCAGCTAGCTGTCGTACTCTATACTTTTGAAACAACTTTTGTCAAAAAATTAAACCAAATTACAAACATTCTTTTCTCCTCCCACGAAAAACTGTTCCCCAAAATCTATCCATTTCCGAACCTATTAGGCACAAACTAATATGCCAACAGTTTTCCTTACCATTTCGCTCTTAATCAACACGTTTACGTACAGTGGTGCGGAAAGTTTTCGCCAGCTTCAACGATTAGAACAATTTACAGCTGTCAAGCGAAATGCCGAGGGTACCCGAGATGTTCAGCAAAAGCGGCCAACGAGCTCTCGCTCAAAACTTTTCACTATCAACTTTATTATCAATCGTGACAGCAATTCGTTTGTGCACGGGAGCGGGAGTGAGATGCGCAAGAAAAAAGCCACCCGGCCAGGACGTAAACGTGTGGATGGTGGGGAAAACGATTCCGAAACTATCGCTACATACCGTACCCAGCACGAGCGGCAGCTTTGGTCAATGAAGCGCGTGCTAATGGCATGTCGACTTTAAACAAACTTTAAATTGAACTTCCTTCCGCCACCTCGGGCTGTGACAATCCTCCATTTCTTTTTTCTTCTTTTGATTGTACGACAGTGCCACCCAATTTCAGGTGCGTCTGTTCACGTGACGTGTAAAAGCAGTGCAATAAAAAATCCTTCTAACTAAACTGGACATTCTTCCCGGGGTTCCGTTTCCCTCGCATCATTGCTCCAGTGCCAGAAGAAGTATGGCCATCAACCTTTTTTTTTTCTTTTTTTGAACGCATGAAAACTCCTCACCATCGAGTCTGTGGTGAAAAGTGTTTCAACACGACACTGAGTTTGCGAGCCCGAAACGATGCTGTCTTTAATTGAGTTTGTACGAAATGTTCCCCTCGTACTGTGGGTGACAAATGGAGGTAGGAATGGATGTGAAGGAAACCATTCCCCGCAGCAAGCAGTACCTCCTGCGGTGTGTGGAAAATTGCATTTTCTCATAAAGCTTTGCACAAGTAGCAGTGTGTATGTGTGGAAGACAGATTCGATCAAACGGTCTTCGCCTCCCCCATAACACCATTCCTTGCCGCTCCACTTTAACCGGACGTCCGGTTCGAAAAATCAATGAAAGCACCCGACGTCCAGTGTGAGGGTTTTGATTTTCCCACGCCTCTTTCATCCCTTTCGAGCGTACGCATTTTGACGCAACGGTTTTGCAAAGTGCAACCAACAAACGGTGCGCGTGTGCGTATACGAGCCATTTCTACGCGTGGCCAGTTTGCGTACGATACAACTTGCGTGCGTAGAGTGCGAATCGGGAAAAAATGCATCCATACGCACTTTAGTACATACGCACACAAGTGCAGCAGTAGTGCCGGTGCACGGGATAAGGCATGCGTATCTTATCGCTCTTGTAGCGTAGTAACTGCAATTTGATCCTCGTTTCTCTGAAAAACACACGCACACACACACGCGCATATGCATGGAGGAAAATTACTCACTTTTGAGAGTTGCAAAACCGGCAAACTCCATTCCATTCACTTCCCATTTTCTCATCATCACCACCCCAAACGTCCGCCTTCCCCATCCAGCGCTCCCGCACGAACGTAATCGAACTGCCCAAAAATGGTCAACATGGTTGGCGTACGCTTGTATCAGGTGGTACTAATACCGACGTGAAAGCTTTCAAACTGGCACACAAACATGCACGGCACCCGGTTTTTGCCGTTGACCGGTAGCAACGCGATAGGGAAAATCAAATAGACGAATCAGAAATTAAATACCTACGGTGGGTGGTGGGTTGGCGGATTGCAATCACCTTTAGTCAGAGCGGTAGGCACATGAGCGCACGTACACAAACACGCTGCTGCACACGGACATGCAAGAAATGATTCGCACAAAAGGCTACCACTCGCTATTGAATGGGTTTTTATCGTGCACATCGTGGATGCTGACCGTGTGGAAAAATCGAACCGTCGAAGCTTTTAGGTTGGACCAGAAACTCGTCGATTTATTAATTCTGCATTTTATGATTAGCAAACTTAATAAATAAATTTTTTATGTTTTTAATTTGAATTATGGACTTAAAACAGGTTCTTTTATAACAAACGTTATAATAATAATATGCATTTTTGATCAACATAATTAAATTCAATAAAAAATAATGTAATGCGTAACGAAAATTGATAAGTGAATAAAATACGTAAGATACGGTGAAAAAAAAAGATAAAAAATATAATAAAACATAAAAATTTTAAATATCATCGTTTAAAACCACTTTTGAAATACGAGGAACAAAACAAACAAAAGTAACGAACAAAAGTAGAATTGCGCATGAAATTATAAAACCAGAAGAGATAATTTAGAACATAATAGCTAGCTAGGCAGACAAGAGTGTACTCAAATAAACATAATATAAAATATAGACCAAAAGGGCTAAAATAAATACTTATTTTAGGCATCTCATGCGGCACAAAATAAATAGCAGATTGGTAAATGGAAGTGACAGTTAACACAAATCGAAGAACTAAGATTTTAAGAAAAGGAAAATATATATATAGGAATGTTCAAATTAAAAAGAGAAAACTCAAAATAAAACTACATGAAAATAAATAACAAACCAATAAATAACAAATACAACTTAAAGTGAGATTAAAATAAATGAAAGTTGCATAACTCTATAAGCAGAAGACATTCGTTAAAAAAGATAAAATACAAACTTTTCTAACCATAATAAGCCGGACAAACTAATACAAGCGATAGAACGAAGTGAAAGTGAAAACTAATCGAAGAACCGATAATACCGTAGACGAAAAAATAATCAGCTAAATGCTGAAAAATAATTTTCTTTCATTCATTGCATGACTGTTTGGCTAATTGGTTTCCACTTTCATACACCCAACCACAAAGCACGCTACGCATGAAGGTCATTCACTTTTCATTTTCAATTATGGTTCTCTTATTTCTGTCGGTTCAAAGTCAAACAGTGGCCGGACGAAAACAATAGGCATATTTCAACTCCTCCCCCAAATACCCAAATCCATTTCGGTGCACCGGACGTCGTTTGGTTTGGTTCTTTGATGATTAGCACCGTCTAGTCGGTTGTACCAGACACGAGACAATGTCTCATTTGGAAAAGGGCAGGACAGCAAAAAAAAATACTAATCCCAACATAACTTTCCATCCTGCCAGGTTGCAAGCTGTTATCGACCACTAACAAACGTCTGGTTTAGTGTCTGGTTTTTTCCTTATTTATCGACAAGCGAATGGAAAATGGAAATGGATTGTTTTACGATTTTTTTTTTCTGAAATAGACTCTTTAATTGTATTGTGGAAAGCATAACGCAGTTTTTTTTAATTGTGCATCAAACACCAGGCGACTCCATCGCGACAAAAATCAAATAAAAATTTGAATAATCCAGTTAATTCTTCTCAATACCACGTAATTAGATTTCTGTAAAACCTTGATCAAAAAAGCCATCGAACCAAAGCGGCTCTTGAAAGATTTCACGAGGTCTAAAACAAATTAAACCTTGCTCCATTGTCAACTCATCGCTTCATCATCAATCACGTTCACGCGTAACATTTCGTACGTGAGAAAGCTTCGCTTTACATACCTAAATCTCCATGCATGTCACACGTTCCAGACTATTGATTTCAATTTTGTGACATTTGATTTTTTTCGAGCTTTTGCTTTCTCGTCATGATGTAATTTTGTCCGTTACCTACCTGTTCTCCCATTTGCAGTTGGATCGGGTTTTTTTTCTTTTACACTTTTTCCCCGGTAAGACAAGATGAACGTTTAACTGATATCTAGCTCTCTGGCTCGCTCTCTCCACTTGCTGCCAACGGCAGCCATCCACACACACGCACACTCAATCACAAAACCGGCAAAACCGGTAGTATATGGAGGAATGAAACAAATTGAAAAAAAAACTATCCCACTACTACTACTACCACTACTACAGGCACGTGCTTTTTGTTCCGCCAAGCTTCCATCATTCCAACCATGTACCAGCTAACCTGCCCGACACGTGAATCGATGCATTTTGGTTAGCGGGAAGAAAAACTGCACCAAAACACCACCACTAAAACATTCGCCGCTAGCACCAACACATCTTTACCACCCTTTCGCAATGGTCAGCGCAATGAGGAAAATGAGAGTGAGTTCCCGCACGAGAACGGTTGCATTCGGTTGCAGTTCTTGCTGGCACGCGGGTAGCACAGAGGAAGAAGAAAAAAACGAACACTATCATACCACCCCACACTGGATGCTGCCTATGGGAGTGCGAGGGAGAGAGATAGAACGAGTTAATTGAAAATGCATTGCATCCTTCTTCACGTGCGAGTCCTATGTGGCGGGTATTTCGCGATGGAGTCGCCCGGTGCCCGGTGTACGAGGGAGCTTCTTATCGTGCCATTCCCAAAAGTGCACCAGCGTTAAGTTTTCCACATCGATCCGGAAAGGGGATGGTTGCAAATGGGCAGATAAATGAGCATAACTTCGGTACGGATGTAATAAATCGATCAATGATCAATTAGGCAAAGTTACAGCACTCATATTTCCAAACCGAATTAATCGTTGAATGTTTTAATTAAATCAATAAATACACTAATTGCACTTACGCGATGAAAAGTCTAAATAAAAACACGAATATAATGTGGTACATAATAAATTAAAATGACTTCAACTTCATCGTCTAGTAAAGCTTCACTTTTCAAGTCTCTTTTAACAATCACGCACACACAAACACTCACTTTTACAATCTAAAAATCACTCTTAGAGGTAAGCTTACTGTATAAGTCTTTTTTGCTTTTTTTTTTTTTGGTGAGCGTGATAAGCGTTGCTGCGTTGCATCACCGTCTGCGATAGGTTGAATACTGAGCACCGTGCCGAAAGCGCACCCAACTTCTCGGACTGGTGGGCCGGTTTGATCTCAGATTTTTTCCAGCCTTCCTTCCAAAAAGGGGTTCCAAACGTTCTTCCAACCATCCCACTGCATCCGCTGCGGTGATGCAGTGAGCGACAACTCTAGAGCGGTTCACCGTTTTTATCTACTTCCAGCACTGTACCTGTTATATGCAATGTGTGTGATTGATGATCCCGTTTCACCAATTTACCGGCACCGGAGCTATAAGTGAGCTACGGAAGCTTTCCATCTCACTACACCAGCGTGAGATGAGATACTCACCGCACAGTACCACGAGAGCATATCACTCACAAAAGCTCACCAAAGCAAGCGTGAATGAGTGTGAGCGAAATGGGGATTGAGAAATGGGTTACTCACCGTCATGAAGCTCTCAGCGTTAGTGGTACAGCAACAAAAACACACTTTTCATCAACCTGCACGGTACGGATCTGCAAACCGGAAGTGCATCGCTTGCACTACAACAAACCTTTGTTATCGATTCAACGCATCGCACGGCACTGGCACTGGGTATGCTACATAAATCGTGTGCGATGAGTAAAGCGCATGCCTTCCGTTCGCCACTAGGCCGGATTCGGACTACATTCGGACCTCGGGATGGCAGTGCCGAGGCCGCAACGAGCGTGCCGTCACACTGGTTTACTATTTGCCAGCCGAAATCCGAACACCGTTTTGGAACCATCAATGACCGAAACGCCACCGTCAGCATATTGCACCCTTCGGGATGGATGGATGGTTGGGAGTAGCAGGGAAGGAATTGGTCGCTTTACACTGCGTTGCATTCTAGTGCGGTGTCTGTGTTACCCCGTTTGGCATCAAACCACCCATAGCGTCATCGTCACCGATCAAACCCATCCGGACCGATGCGCGTCACAGGCAACTCGCTACACATTTTAATGAAAGCACCGGCAATGTATGTATAGTATACGGCGTACTCGTACTCGTAGTGTCGCCCTGCTATACGTACTACACGAATCGTCCACCCGTCTCGGTTTCCCATACGTCTCCCGAAGGGGCTTCCGGAGAAGCAGGGTGTTTTGGGGGGTTTGATCCTGGACATTATGCGGCCGGTGCTTAATACACGCGTCACTGCAACGAATTTACGACGCTTTATCCGCAGGTGTGATGCGGCTGGTATGGTGGGTGTCGTAAAGCTTTTCCATTGCAACTGGAAAGCACTGAATGAAAGCATTAAATGAATTGCTTTAAAATGCTTTAATAGAACACAGCATTGTGCGTGTGTGAGTGCGGGATACTTTCTCCGGGAAGCACGTGCGCTTTAAGAGATAGGCTAATAAAGGTACGCAAGCAAGCAGTTCAGTTTGAGCTATCAGTCTCTAATGTTTTACATGTTATTATGTAATGTTGAGTGAGTTAAGTTCCAATTCTAGAATGTGGATGAATCTTCGTATTGAATCAATGGTTCTGAATCTTTTTTCCTGAAGATTTCTACAAAAATCTTCACAAATTCATGAAATCTCAGACACTTAAGAACCGACAAATTCATGACGACATAGTTGGATTCTATAAATCCTTCTCTTTTCTAGTTTTTTTTTATCATCCGGCATATCCGCTGCGTGTTTTCCATACAAATTGTCAATATTTCCTAGGTTTCACTAATCCAAATAATCTTTTCATAAAACTTTGTTCCAAACGATAACTTAAATGAACTAATTTTAAAAAAATGTGGAATTTAAGATGTCTACTTAATAACGCAATCGTTACGTTTATCATAACCGCATATCAAAAGTTTCGAGCAGAATCAAGCAAGTCTTTCCGCATGATGCTGCCCGGTTGCAATTCACCGCTCAATATTTGCCCATTTGTTTGACGGAAGTCGTCTTAAGATTTCAGATTTATAAGTGAAAGTAGCATAGACCCCATTATTGGTCCACGTAGCTGAGAGCTTAAAATTCACGGAAAAATAGATGCCAGGGTTTTGAAGAATTATATTTCAGAAGCAAAAATAAAAAAAAAGAATTGTTGACTCTTGCTCAGAATAGAAAAAAATATCTTGCTCAGAATAGCCATTCTCAACACTACCGATGGTTAGCTTGCGAGCTTTTTCTGGAGAGACCACACTACATACTCGATACTTCAATGAAAAAGACTGTCGAATATAATTTTTGATACTGATTTAATGAGAGCTCACGATTTGAACGAACGACTGCGGACTTTTAACCTTCTTACCAAACATTATCCAACACTTCAGGAAAAGTTTCAATTATTTGGAAAATTCTTTTCTTTCACTACACTTTCCCGATTGAGTTAAAGCTTTATTTCATTTGTGCACCCACTTGCATCTCAGTAACCTTCCATACATTTAATAAAATCGATAAATTAATCACTTACAACCCCGGGGGCACTATTTGCGTGGAGCGAGGGAACGAATACCCATTATGACCGCCTGCACATCCCAACGCACCCGCTCCAATTTCAATCGAACGACAAACCCGAAACCCCCGCGCCATCTAACACCGCACAGCACACAATTGCATCCAAGAAATAGTGTACCAATACAAACGGTACAATCTCATTAAAACATCCCCGGTTCCACCAGCACTTTCCAATGCGAAGAATTCGTATCGCGTAACAAGATGAATCAAATTTCCTCTTCACTCGTCTGATCATGCTGATTGGATTCGTTGCGCTGGATGTTAAAAATGTAATTCCACGTAAAAGGTGCAGAAAAGGCAGAAGAATCAGACGGAGGTGGGAAAAAAAACCTTTCAACACACATACACCGGCAAAACACCTGCCGGAGCAGAGCACTGCGGGTACATTCGAGTATAAGATTAGAGAAATGATCAAGCAAAACGTAACTCGATTCGATTGCACGGCTGTTGCATACGGGGCTTTTCCTATTTTTGCTTTACCTTACTTCTTGCAACAATCGCTCAAAGGATTGAGTAAAACGCATCGGGAAATCTATTGGCCTTTTTCTTTCTTCCATTTGCCTTTTCAACAAGCAATCATTGTTGCGGTGTTTTATGTTTTAAATTCCTTCGCAATAAATGGAGCAACTTGTGAGATGATGTTTTACATTTTCCGTCTCTATTTATTCCATTTCTGTGCTTTATTCTTACTCATAATCTCATTATACGAACAATTCAGCTGTATAAGTCAGCGGTATGACTGCGTCATCTGCGTGTGTCTTGCGGTTTTTTGTTGCCAGACGAGCTTCTAATAAATTACATTAACTCTTAGTTAGTGAAGTAAGCCGTTGAGCCGAGCCGTCCGACACTGCCCAGCGGTACATCGTACGACGTGTAGGCCCGGCGTCTCCGTTCGTCAAACAGTCCCTGCCGGACGGCTTCATCGAACGCACGCTTTTCCGCTGCATCGTTCAGGTAAAAACTTAGGGAAGGTACCACCTGCAACACGGTGGTCGTTTTGAGCCTTCGCGGGCTCACATTCGACGAGGTGGGGATCGCCGACCCAACATCACTACGGCGAAGTAGTTGCGAAGATGTACTACCCGAAACTTGTTGCGACTGTGTGTACTGATACCCGGACCATTCTACCGGAGCATATGTTTTGGGCTGTACCGCGTAGGGATAGTTTACCTCCGAACGAACATTCAATGCCTGAACCGGAAAGGAACCGCTTCCAGCAGTTGGAGTCGTTCCGTGTGTTGGGATATTCGTTGGGTTGAAGTTACCGTGTCGGGTGTGGAAGTTACTTTGCGTCTGGTAGGGATCTGCCGGTACAACAGTCACCTTCTGGATGGGAAGTACGGTGCGCACCGGAGCAAACCGATGTACTGAGGGGTCGTTGTACATCTTGGTGCCTCCAATCGAAACCGTGCGTGTTAAGCTGGACGGTGGTAAAACACCGGTCGGTGGTAGAATTGATCCTTGGTTTAGGACACTGTGCGTTGTCTGATGGTGCGAAGGAAACTCGAGCTGAGGAGTTGTAGACTGCTGGAGGACTGTATGCGTTAGAGGGGCCAGTTTCAATGGGGCCATCTGTGGAGATGTTGCTCTTGATTGGTCGTCCCAGGTTTTTACCAAATCAGCCCTGACGAGTTGAACATCCGTAGTAACAGGCCTCACAAAACTTGGCTGATTCTGAGGATAAGAAGAATACAGAATTAATTACAATTTAATTTCAACTTTTTCAAAGCATTATAACAAATTTGCTGATTATTCAAAACATGTAAAATCCCGAGAATGCGTCTCACCAATCTCATAATCATTCACTAGCACTGAACACATCCGATTGAAACCATTTCCTTCTGTTTATTGCATTAGATTATTTCCCTAGCTTGTAATCCCATGTATTCCCTGAAGCACTCTCCAGTAACGGACATATTGCCACTCATGCTGGGTAAAATGTGCTTGGTCACAACTTTTCTACACTCCCAACCTTGGCACGAACACGGTAAATCATCTCTGCCCTGGGTAGGGCCCGGCTTGCTTCACAGGAACCCAAGCGCACAATGTTTCAATCATACATTTCACTAACTAAGTTTACCCCTCACCGAAAGGAGCGCGTCCAGAAGTTACAGCGAGTGGTTCCCTTTTTCGCTTTATTGTTAGGAATTAGTTTGCAAAACTGTGTAAATATCCTGCCCCATCTCCAGCGCAAACCCTTCACACCAGACTCTCGATTAAGCTCTTCTCAATGATGCTTGACGTGCTGGGTCTTCTTTTTCTGCCGGGTTACAAAATGGTCGACTACTTGCTTGAAGTTGGATGTAAATTTCACACTCCCAAACGAGCGGAAAAAAACGGAAAGAAAACAACCTCATCTTACTCTGCAACACTCTAGCTAATCCTTCCCCGGGCTCTATTCGACCGAATTGCAAACATCGACACTGCGGTCGGTCACAGTGAAAGTGAAAAACGCTTACGCTACGCCATTGCCGTGCGGGCCCTTTGCTCATTATCATCTGCCATCGTTCCGTGCCGGGGAATGGCCGTCGATTATCGGCAGAAACTCTCCCCTTCCCCCCATCCCCTCCCCTTCCAAAACTGGTCCCTTCCCTTTCGGTTTCGGAGCTGTAAACTTTCAATGATACGGATCGGTGCCAGTCAAATAAGTGCCGAAAACTAAAACTGTTCCCGAAAACTTCCGACCGGGTGATAAATTAAACTTTCAGCTTATAATGAACCACCATCGTCACATTGGCGTGACAAACCACAGCAATGTCGTCGCCGATCCAGCAGCTTGTAGAAAACGGAATCGGTCGAAAGTGACAGCAGCGTTTCGGGATGGTTTCGGTGGGATGGTCCGGAATGATACGTTTTTGAAGGGACATCATAATCTAGCCTTCTACACTAGATAGTAAGGGAAAAAAAAAGGTTATGTTATCAAGGCACCGCTCGGATATCTTAAGATGAACCATTATGTTGACGTACCCGTCAAAACGAAGATGCCCCATAAAACCCGAGAGCGGCTAGGGATGTAATGTGAGAAAGGTACAGCAGCACCAGTGTATCGATCCACTCTCAAACTTTTGTAACCACATAAACAATGTGTCATTATCATATAGAATATTGCCACTACTGATTAGGACCATTTGCCAGGAGCAGTTTAGTTTTTAATGCACACTCCAAGCTAAAAGCTTTTCTATTCTAAACCGCGCTGTATAAATACGTGGTATGACTGTATTTGTATAGCTTTAAGAAACTAAAAATTTAAACCCAATTGCATCGTTTTGGGTTTTGGTAGTTAGGTATAAAGGACTTTTTCAGGGAATGATTACTGAGTAGTACTCGATAATGTGTCACTGGATATTGGTACCAGAAAAAATGGTATTTTTTTCTTCATTAGGGTCGGCCAGGCTGTATTGCGCAATGAGTTTATAGTAGTCATAACATAAGGACATTAAGTTTTTTAAAATGATTAGATGTAACACATTCCTACTCATGCTTAAATTGGTTTCATAGAAAAATTCCATCTTATAGCCAGTGGAACTAGTGGTGGAGGAATCTATGGATGGAGTGGGCAGTCAACAAGAGCCCCGTCGATTTTGAAAGGGTTCTGAAGAATATCCAAAACACCTTTAATAAAA
>KB663721.1:13848157-13862111 GCA_000349025.1 Anopheles minimus | reverse complement strand
GAACTCACCTTCCATCATTCCCGCCAGTTCGACCGGATGTCGGAAGTGTGCGGCCGACATTTTGTGACACCGTTTGATCCGTTATCGAGGTCGTTAGGGATGGCTGCCACCGTTGCTGCTGCTGCTGCTGCTCGTTTGCTGGCATCATTTCCTTTCCATTGAATCGGTCTTGAAAATTCGTTCTTTCCACCGTCGTGCCCCCCGCACCCACACGCCCATTTGTAGCGACATTTTTCTCTAATGTTTCGCTTCCCTTATTGGTCACCGCAGGTCGTCTACCATTACCGCCGACACTGCCGGCTGTCGTCACTTTGCCATCGGAATACGAAATCAAGTTGATCCTGCTACCACCACCCAACCGACTAACCGTACCCCGGTTGGCCGCCTTATCTATGGCGCTTCCCAAACCAGATGGTTTCTGTTGCTGGTCGGCTTTTCCACCGAAGGCAGCACTCTGTCCGGTCGTAAGGATCTGGTCCGGATTCATGTGGCCCGGGTCCAGGGGGACGACGGAGTAGAACTTCGGTGGCAGAAAGATGCGAGCCGGCTCCCGGAAGTCAAAGCCACCGTTTCTCAACATATCCAGAATGTTCCGATTCAGCATCACCTCCATCAGATCCATTACCGTGCGGACGGAGTTGTCGCTGCTCGATTCACTAACATGTCCACGTACTTCCGTCCCGGGCAGCAGTGGTAGTAGCAGTGACACGAAGCACAACACACGGTCTGCCGAAAAAAAAAAGGGAAAATTGGAACCGAAAGGAAGCAAAAAACAAAAAGGAGTTAACGAAAAGTTTTGCAAAAATGGAAATGAATCAAGATTCCTTCGTGAGACGGATGTCGAATGGGTCATTTTCCCCCTTTTCACACCACATATCCCGTGGTTCATATTTCAATCAAACGGACGTCGGGGTTTTTGTGCTTTTCTTCTCCACCAAATGGAAAGGAGTGTTAAAAACGGGGCGAATTTCGCTGAAGGTGCAATTTTCGGGATCAAAACAAAAAAAAAAAAACAACGGAAAGCGAAAGAAAGCAACACAAAAAACAGGACTGCCTAAAAAACTAACTGTGACAATCTAATAAACTACGCACTGTCATCCCGGGCGGACGGCAAAAGGATTCCCATGTACCGATGGTGTTTTGATGACGATGCTGAATGTGGCCTCGGCCGGAAATGATGTCCCGCTGTGAACAAATTCTTTCGCTTTGGAAGAAACTTAGCCAAAACAAAAAAAAGCCCAAAGCTTGCCGGTCGTTTTGTGGTACGAGGTTCAGGATAGCGGAAGTGAATTCTACAATAAATTATCCACTGCCTTTGGAATGAGAGGGGAAAAAATGGGGAACAGTTTCTCAGTGCCGTGGTTTTGTCACGAGTTTAATTGTACAGTGTTTGGCAACTCACTAGCGCCTTATGTGATTAATACCGGTTATCTTATTTGAAAGATAGTTTGGTTAAAAATTATTTGTTATTATTGTTTGTTACGCAAAAGAACTACTAATAGAAAGGAATTATTGTTTGTTCGAGAAATTTCCCTATATCCCAAAAAAATGCAGGTTATTTGAGAAGTTCCAAACAGTGTTTCTTTTGGAGAGATAATGTTTATCCAAAGAACACACCTTCCTGAACATTACCAGACATTTCCCAGCCAAATTACGCTTTTCAGAGCGAAAACATCTTAATAATGAATTTTTCAACGTTTTTTTTTAATGGACGGTTATTTTTCTCCAGAAGCATTTTTCACACTCGAGGGCGCAATTGTATAGGGAAATTTTTTAGACAAATCGAGTTATTGCAGTATTCACTATTGCTGTAGAAAAAATGGGGTAAGAGATGGTGTGTGCACATTTATTACATATATTGAGGTTTGTTTATCAGACATTAAGTGTATATGAATGTCTAAAAAATTATTTTTATTTATACACATTACAATACTAAAACGCTCATGGACAGCTCGACGGCATCATTGAACGCTCCGAAAATAACATTTAAACGATCGCTTTGTCCGAAATTTATCCTATATTTTAAAACATGTAACAGTTGTCGTTTACGTCGTTATTTTAAACAGTATAAAATATTTAAAAATACTTCTCTAGAACCATTGAAAATTTATCCATTTGCATCTTTCAAACTGCCAATCGATAAAAAAAATTTCACTTTTTGAAAATTAACCCAAGATAAAACAAAGCGCAATGTTCCAGTCATACCTTTGCAGGCATTCCACCCAAAACAAAACACCACCGAACCAATATCTTCGTGCTTTAAGCGCGCAGTACAATTTTATGGTCCCTCGTTCGGCTGCTGCCTAATCTCGTGCATCTCATTGCTTATCGCCGGATCGAACATAAACACACCCAGCGCCTTTGTGGCAGAACGTTTCGATTGAGATCAAGCTGCTATTTATGTCGCGATGTCCGTAAATGAGGGGTTCAAACACCTCCCGTCCGAAGGAGCGGTTTAACATCACACCCGGATGTGATGCGAACCAACCGCGCCCCTCATCCGCTAATTAGAATCCCGGAGAACCGGGAACCGACGCACCCGGTCGTCCTTGGGACAGAATTTACATCCATTTTCACCGCTGTTACGAGGCTCGTAAAAAATTACAACACGAGCATTAACGATCCGAGCTAACCCGGCTGTGGTGTGGTGATCAATACGCCCAAACATTCCGACGACTGAAGCTCCCTTTTGGGGATGGAAGGGCGTTCGAAATAGATCAACGCAAGCTTTTTTTGTGTGATTGCGGAAGAAATGCTTAGCTTTGGGAAGAAAATTTGGACACGAGTCCAATTCCAGACAAAACAAAATATAAACACACACTCACATTCTACAAATTCTCGTTTAATTTCCCAATTTGTGATTTTCGCCAAACGGAAACGTATGGCCCCGCTCGTGGGAGGCCTCCTGCCCTTCCCTCAGCTAATGTTGCCGTGAGCTTTGAGTGTTGACAGACTGTAGAAGTAAAGTGGCAGTGATAGGGCGCACCGTGCCGAAACGGAAAGACGTATAATACAATCATCCCACATCCTGGTGGGATGGCCGGTAGAGAAGCAGGAACATCGCAGCCTTTAACACGGGGGTAAAAACGGGTTGTGGGAGAGCAAACAAGATAAAATCAATTATGCAAATGAATGATGGAGGTTTCGATTTGGACATTAAATTATTCGACCGGCAGCCTGAAGAAGAAGACGCCCGGGCAGGAACGCAATCCGATTCCGAGCCGTTCCAGTTCTTTTGGCAGAAGAATGCTCCCAAAATGTGTCCGAAATGTGACCGTATGCTATTGATTTTTCCCCATTTATTTGACAACGTTCGAAATTGGAGCCTCTCCCCCCCACCCCCCTCTTTTCCGAACGAGCCCCCCCGTCGGGATCGGAGGCTGAGTGTTTTTCTGTTTCGTTTCTGTTTCGGCGACATTACCACCATGGAGCCGACTGCCACCACCTGCTGGGTATACATGCGTATCCTTCTGTGCGGGTCCTTAATCAGACGCTTTTAAAACCGGGAGGGGAAAATTAAAGGATTGTGTTTCATTGCGCACCCGTGAGACACCGCAGGGTTCCGAAGTTGGATGACAGATAAGCGAAGGCAGTAAAATGTTGGAAACACTTACACGCTGAACACAAAATGTTGAACACTTAAACGGGGACGTCATAATTCGGCGAAACGAACGTATCGGAGCATTTTCATTAGCTACTTTGAAAAGACTTTGACCCTTCTTCGAAGGTAGCGTTAATAGTGCTGCTGAATTCAAATTATTACGTTCATCTTTTTTGCTTTTTCTTTTGCTTTATCGACGGCTATAAACCACTGTTGGCGATCGAGCATTATACGATAGCACATTTTTTAATACTGGTAGGAGATCTGCATTCAGAAAGCGTTTAAGTTGTCTCATCACTCGTTCGTTATTCTTTTAAAACATTTTAATTCTACAGAGTTGCACAAAGAGTAGATAAGAATACAGAGTGTTCTACAGAGATATTCTACAAAGAATATACATAAAATAGAAGCTCTATCATTAAGTCCTGATCATGGCTAAGGAAGACTCAGTCCATATTATTTTGTTTTTGGTGCAATCGATATGGACAGTTGATTGTCTGGAAATTTGTTTATATTAAGGCATCTACTCATAACTTCTGTTTAAGACATCACAACTTTGTTCTAGACATTGTTATGCACTCTCGTATTAAGCTTCTCACAGCAATAAATAATTGATTTTTAAGTAATATATCTTACCCTCATTATGCTAAAACAAATCAACCCCCAATTCACTTTAAATATCCGTAAACATAAACAAACATCTTTCATTCCAGCCCAAAAACAACACGAAAAGTGATTTTGAGTAGGTTTGAAAATAGTAATAAAATTTTATGCTACATTAGTTATGGGACAGGGAGCGATTTAGCACACGTACAGCATACAACGCGATGCTGCTATTTTACCATTAATTCCTTTCAACAACCAAAAACACAACCAAAAACCCATCGGCAGACCGTACGATACAGGTGAACCTAGTTCCATAAAATAAATCACAGCCCTGTTTTCTTCACGCACTGGACCGATCCACAAACCGCGATCGCAAACTGTTGCACACGCGGTTACTACACGCGGTCTACAACTCAATAAACAAACATGTTGACACACATTTGTCAGCCATCTTTACGACGTCCCAAAAGGGTCGTAAACATTAAAATATGCTCATTTGAATTTTTATATTTATCATAATTACACGACCCGGCCGGGAAAGCAGACGGAATGAACCGTATCGCCGGCCGAAAGATGACGAATTAAAACCCTTCCAGTGTTTGTATGTGTTCCGCGTGTGTCTTTCACGGTCTCGGCACCGGTAGGGGTGACATATGCTACTCATACGGCGTCAACCAACCAAGTTGATCGACTATAATCGATCGATTTGAGACACCTCTCTTCTTTCCCTTCCACTCTTTCCCCCCAATGAGGAGAGTGGTTTCGTTTTCATGTCTTCTTTTCTATCTTCTTCAAACCGAACCGGATCTTCCTTCAAGGAACGCAGTAACGGCGACATCGTTCTGGCGCCAAATAGCTCAAGAAGCTGCTCGAATGCTGTGGGGCCGCGTTCGTGTCTAGCGATGAAACTCTACCACACGAAGACCTTGTCTTTCGCACATCCGCCTTCTAGTGGGTGGGAGCTTTAAGGGAAGCTCCTTAGACGTCTTCGTAGAACCATTCCCGTGCCCGGCGGTATGTTAACCGGATCCTAGACACGTGAGTTTTCGATTTGATTGATACCACCGGGGAGGGTGGAATTGGTGGGGAGTGGATGGGCTGGCAATCGTTCATGCGCAGACACAATCGATGCGCACCATAAGCACAACGATCACTCCAATCGAAGTGTCGAATCAAAACCCGAATGATAAGCCGGCCGCGGTGTAGTTTGGGCGCAAGCACTAAAAGCCTAGGCTTAGCATAAATTACATACGCCGGCGTATGGGGGGGTAGAAAATGGTGAGAAACGGTTTAGCGCCAACATGACTCTCTTTTCGGGATGATGTTGTGGAGAAGGTGAACAAAGACCGAAACGACCACCCGGACTGCTTTATGCTTTAACGATTCAGTTTTAAGCTTAAATAATTTCGCTTCTAATCGGGCGGATGAAATATGGAATGCTGTTTTTACGAACGCGCTAAGTTGTTAATTCCATACGGGTTTTTCCTCTGTGTTTGTGAGATCTTTCGCCATGCAAAGGAAAACCCATTCGCTGTAGAAGAATTGACTGAAAATACATTCGAATATCATAGGTATTTTCCAATTTGTTTTTATCAAATGAATTATCTAAATCATATCTCTCATTAAAAGGGTAACGATCTATCTTCAAACTCCACATGGCGTTCCAATTAAATTACGCTTCCCAGCTGGATCGATATCCCGGGGAGTAAACATAAAATGAAATTAATTCCACTCAAAAAACGGCACTAACCTTATCGGCGAAATCGAAACGCTTTACATTTTCAAAATGCCGAAATGTGCTCCCCCCAAAAGGGCAAATTCCGTCACATAAAACTAACACTCGATCAGCTGCCCAAAATTGGATACCATCTTTCCGGTTTTTTTTTATATTCTGTTCTTTCGAGAGTGAAAACTAATGTTCCACTTTAACGATCGCGTTTTAAACACTCACGCTTTTCAACGACTGCGCCATACAATGATGGGCAGGTGTCCGACAATGGCATCCCACCATAAGGAATTTGTTTTGTTCGGGATACCATCCCGGAACAGATTACCAGCACCTGGCGTGCTTTTTATTTTCAAAAAAATCGAATTCCAGAATTTCTTGTTCCCTGGAAGGCACCGGGAATAGAAAATGTGTCCATTATTTGATCGACTTTGAGATAACTGATTCCTTCAGGGAGGTTTGTGAGGGGTTTGCTAGAACCTTTCTTCGCGTTGACCGATTCGGGCGGTGGTGATCAAACACTTGGTAAGGTTTTAGGTTTTAGGAAGGGCAATAAAAAATCTAATACAACTATTAAGCTTTTGTTTATGAACGATTTGCATTCGTTAGATGTGAGCCTTTATCGGTAAATTATCAATTCAATGGAAAAAAAACCATCTCCTTGTTTGAAATTTTATTTTCAGTTTGTATTATATGAAAGAAATTTTGATTAGTGTAATATCTAATAAGCTTCAAGAAAGATACCAATCAAACTATTTTGAAGCTTTTTTCAAAATAAATTTTATGCTACATTAGTTATTAATTTATTCAAAAATCATAACCTAAGAAACTTCCAAAATTTTCATCTATAGATCTGTTTTCTTTTTCTCGTTCTGTGTAGTAGGATTTGATTTTATTTAGTGAAATTTTTAGTATTTTCATTTTCATGCAGCTTAGAATTTTAATAACATTTTTAAAACTTAATTGTCTTTACGAAATGTAAAAATATCAAAACAAGAAGTGAACGTTTCATCACAATTATAAATTTATAATTTAAAAAACAATACAAAACAAGGAAAAACAGTATCAATATGCATGAAATTGATATTAGTAATAATTATAAGACAGTTAATAATTAATAACCAACCCACAAAAAATAATAAAAATATATGGCACACCATAGTCAGACAGAACAAAAGTAAAAACAAACAAACATTCAACATAAAACAAGCCATACATACATGAAAATAAAGTAATGGTTCATAAGGAATGAGACAAGGTAAACGAAATGTGCAATCTAGCTGCGTAAATATCAATCAAAATCGTTCCACCTCAACGAAACAACGCGCAACAGCTACAAATGATTGCATATCTTATGCTACCAACTGCACACATCCCACACACCTGGATGATACACGGAAAATAAAAATGAAATCATGCAAATTGTTTTCCCGGGGGAAAAAGAACTATCCCGCATCAGTGCCGAACCCGAACCCTTAACAACATAATCTACCGACCGATTGAAGCTTACCGTATGCTTGGAAATGTACATTTCAACGAAAACATGTTGTTTTTCCTTTTGCTCTCATGTTTCACTTCACAGGAAGAAATTCGTTTTTCTTCTCCCATACTCCCATGGGGAAGGGAGTAGTAAAACCCGACCGAACAGACAGCAGTTCCGGAATAGAACCCGAGAAAAAAAAAGAAACGTTAAGATGCTGCCAGGAGGATAAAGGGGGAAAAAATGATGCACCTTCCTTCGGAGCGAAACGAAAGCTACCCAACCATTCAAGACAGATTGAAGGCATGAAAAATGAGCTGCTATTGCTCGTGCAGCACCATAGAAAGGTGATGACGGACCGATGACTCTTCTGCCCGGTCCGTTCCGTTTCGCGCAACAAAAAACACAACCACAACCACAACGAAAGCGTGGCAGGAAAATTCATCGCAACATTTCTCGGAACCCGGAAACCGTGAACGGAACGATGCTTTGCGGTTTTTGCATCCCCGTTTGCGGAGCAGAATTCGGTTATGCTAATTTTTCTGAATTTAGCTTTTCTTCTTGCACGGTGAATGAGGGGGTATAGTTTTGCAGTATATACATATCGTTACTTACAGTTTGCCATCCAGCCAGCCAACAAACGTCGTGGCATCGTCGAACGTTGCTGTTTGTAGACGAAGAAAACAAAACCAACAAAATCGGGCCCTCAAATCGTCACTTCAATACACGCCTGCAGGAAAGAAGGGAAAGATTGGATAAAAGGGAAAAGGAAAATCCCGAGATTTCCCTCAGAACCAACGAAAAAAAATGCACTGCACCGAAGACGAATGACTTGGAAAGCGAGAAACACCGGAAAGTACGGTACGGCTGAACCGAACGTGTGGGAAATAGTGACACGAGGAAAAATCGCTCCGGAAAAGTCACTTCCTTGCCGCAAGCACACTCAAACACACACACACGTGGAAAGATACACCGAAGCAAGAAGAATGTGATGATGCACTTTCGGATTCGGGTGTTTAACCTCCCTCCAAAAACCCCACGGCAGCGTGGAAAACATTTCAAACGAACCGGAAAAATCGTACCAAATCTTCGCGACGTGTCCCACCCGTATCTGTGTGCCGCTGGCGTCGAAACTCCTTTATACAATAAAGCACTTAAAAATCCATAAATCTAATTTCACTCGGAATTCATCGGTGGGCACGCGCGGATTGCACCAGCAGGGAGCACGATTTTCACCTCGATGCACCATTTGCGCACCGGCGCAGGAGGATAGTTGCAGTTTGTAACTGCAAGCTCCAGGAATTTTCCAACTCCCTGTTTTCCCGTGTTCCGCTGAACTCCAGGAGTATGTCTTTTGTGGGTGGAAATCCTCATGCTTTTTTTCCTGTCGGTTGGTCTTTCTCCAACATAAACCTCGTTGAGAAGGTTATGCGTCTTGTAGATGTTTTACAACTTTTCGCACACACACTGCACTAGGAACTGAAATCAAAATGCCACAACACACCGGCCACCCCTTTAAAAGTCTACCGGGTGGAAAATGGATGGTAAGATTTGCGGTCGAAACATTCGCGCGTGACTTATGCTTTCGTACTTTTTGAGCTTCTCGACCCGATGTTGGAGCTTCTTGCGGTTTTTTTTTTGCTCGTGTTTTTTCTGGTTGGTTAGAAAATGTGCACTTTTTCGGGCGGCTTGTAGTAGAACACCCATCCCATCATGAATCACGCCAGTAAGCTCTCTTTGGTTCGATTATCTTCTTGCGCTTGCCTTACGTTTCGGGGAAGCAGTTTTGCCGCTTTGAATACACCTGCGCTTGTGAGCTTAGCGTCTGGAGTGAAATATTTCAACCTGGTGAGGGGCTGTACGCTAAAGGATAACGTTCTGTTGGTCGTTTTAAGGGATTTCCGGATTTTCACGCTCGAGCCACAGTTCACGAAAAGCACATGAAAGCTAATGGGGCATAACTATGGTACATCTAGTTGAATATCTATTAAAGCCCGCCCCTTTATTGGACGGGAGTCCATAAAGAGAATGCCAAAAAAGAGTGAAATATTGATGGACGATAATGCTAAGCAGCAAATTTGAGTTTTTTTTGTTTTTTATGCACTTTTTTGTAAATTTAACACATTAAAACACTCACTTCAATTCGCTTTTTCACCTCACTATGTTCAAAAAAAGCTTAAACTCGCACGCCCGCCCTACGATCGCGATCGTCGAAGGGTTCGTCGCTTGCTCCGGTTGCTTACCGTTCGAGACGCCACGATCGACTGATGGTGTAACGATAAGATGGTGGAACTTTTTTTGTGCCCCGGGGGATTTGGCGCGTCCGATCATCGGCACGGCACCGTCACGAAGTGTTCCGAGCAGAAGCGCCATCCTCGGCTATTTTTAGGATGACATGATCATGTAACGAAGACGAGTGTCTGGTTTGTGTTAGTATCGTACCATGGCGGTGTTTGTTAGAACTTTAATGCTATGTAAGGAAACTAAGTGGCTGAGAAAGAAAGAACTTTTCATAAATAAATATTGTTTTATGTTATTCTTTTAGCTCATTTATCTCATTAGCTATTTTATTATTACAGTATTTAACCATTTGTCAATCTGAATTATACTGATTAGCGTACAACATTCACGATGTATTTCTTGGTTGGTCTTTCGCTTAACTTTTACAAGTTCGGTTGTAAAATAAATTATTTTAGTGATGTAAGTTATTGGATAATAACTTTGTGAGATGAGTTATATAAAATCAATTTGATAAAGAAAATCTATTCCATTCCAATGCTTTTTCTTTGATCCATGTATACAATTTCAACGTGCTTAATTTTTTTATTTATTCTTCTATAGCTTAGTGTCTTTAAAGTGTTATGGAAAATATATTCATCGCTTTTAACACGCTCAAGTTCAGCAATTCAATTATAAAACTTGTCAACTAATACAGATTGACTCTACCAACATTGGAATCATTTGCGGCTCTTAGATAATTCATTTTTGATTTCCCGAGAGTACGTAGCGATAGAAATACTAGTCGGTTTTTAGATGATTTATTGAGTTTAATTATTTTTCAAGATAAAATTTCAATTAGTACTCACTTGTTATTAATTTTATAACTATTGCTTAGGTATTTGTGTATGCATGACTTTGTACGAAAATATGTTTTATTACTTTCATTTTTATTAGCGACCCTAACAATCATTTCAAATGAATGATTCTCTAAGCTTCCTTACGCGATTTATCAGAACATGATAGCCGATCATAAAAATATGCAAAATTTCACACAACCCATTAAGGCTACATTTATTTTCACTGACGCAACCAGGCGTCTCCACGCAATTATCAATCCGTCCCCGGTTGATTGGAGAAAACTATCCATCGCGATGGCTACCCATAAATTATCTGTTCGGGTTCATTAAGCTAATCCTAACGCTTCGCGACTCACCGGTAATGTGAACAGTTTGTCACGTTCTTCTGTTTCGAAAGGAGAGGACCATAAGCAAAACTAAAGAAATAAAACCCAAAGAACATTGCACTCGCAAGCCGGATACGACCTAGCTGGACGAAAGGTTACGGACAGAGTTGGTAAATGATTGCTAGAATTTGGAATAACTTCTAGTAAGAATCTATTTTTAGCGTTCCAACCCGGAAACATTACCGATTCGTACGCATTCCGTATCGCTGACGGTGGAACACTTTTCTCAAGCGCCACTTGAAACAGATAGCTTTTTTTTCTTGGTAGAGTGATGTCGACTCCTCTTAAGTTGGCCGTTAGAATTCCAAATAATTAGATGAACAAGCCACTACAGCACTTCAAGCATCCGTGACCGGTGAGATTCTATTTTTGGAGGAAAAAAAAGTAAACCCCGTCCGGGGGTTTTGTTTTCCGTCATTCGTGCGACAACTTCATTACTTATTTGTGCAAAATTTGCAAATACTACAAACCCGCATGTCGTCGGGAAGATATCGCTGAGCCGCAGAACACGGTCAACAATGAATTCCACTGATGAGACGATGATCGTCATGATCAATTTGGCACCGTCTACTGGTTTTACGCAATGCGTTGTTTTATTTGGGTGCTTTTTTTTGGATTCTCACATTGTTTACGGTCGCGGAATTCTTGCAGATCCGTAAATGCAAACAGAAGGTAACGCGCGATCCAAAGTGCCCCCAAACGCTGCGAGAAGCTGCGAGCGATCGCGTTCGGCGTTTAGTGATGTCGTAATCGCTGCGAGTCATCATGCTGTGGGCCCGCAAAAGGGTTACCCTGCGACACGCGGCCAGCAAACATGAATCAGCGACAAAATATGGATTTCCATTAGACGCCCCGAAACGATCATTAGGCCGTCCCAAAGTGCAACACGTTGTGTATGCAAATATCGACCACACTGCAGCGTGGAGCGCACCGTGGCAAAGATTGAAAATAAAAGTTAATGCTAGCTCTCCACTCCGGAGCTTTGGACATCGGTGGAGAAGAATCTCGACGATCAAAGATTGAAGCGCAAGATTTGGAAACTCTACCGCCGATCGTTGCCACCGTGGATTGTTAATGGGCATATCAGCCTTCAACACCTTCCCAAGTGGAAGGCTTCGGGAGGGATTGGACCGTTTCTTGAGCTCTGTTTACCACCCGGGTTTTTTGATGTTTCTATTCCGTTTCGTACTACCAAGTTGGTAGCAAGATATCAAGGAGTTTCGTTGCTTTACAGGAGAATCACATTAAATTGCAAGTAAGGCACCGCTTGATCTTGTTTACTAATCACGACTAATCTCGTACACCTGATAACAATCCTGACCGTTTCTTCATCACCACAAATTGCTTCTGTTTGTTTGTTGGGGGTAGCAAAACGCCTAAAAAATTACCTCAATCCATTTACAGAAGCTCTAAGCCTGATTTGAGGTTAAGCAGCTCAGTAAACGTCAACTGAAGATCACCGAAATACTTGTGGGCGGAAGCTTTTATTGATCCAATTTGTTTTGATCGTTTGACAGCGAACGCTGGGACAATAAAATACGAAACCGATTGCTTGTTAGCTGTCAACCCGTTTAATAGGAATTCCTATCACTTGATTTGATCATTAATTGGAAGATGTTTTGTTTAAACCCGCTTCACAATAAATCAATAATTATTGTACAATTTAAGCTGTTCCAGCAGTTACGCCATCGACCTTCGCAGTGGAAAATAAATTGGGCTTGACATGAAGCGGCATCAATTTTGAAATCGGACTCAATACAGATCGAACTCCACGTAAAAACTGCACGTAGCGCATGCAGAATCCATTCCCCAGACCGGTAGTAAGTGGACAAGCTTCGGCAGACACACGGACACGATATCTGATACGGCGATAGCGCCTCGGGAAGCTACGAAAGATGAATGAACCCCGGCAAGCAGAAGCCTACCCCAAACCGTTGAAGGGCCCATTCTCCGCACGCACGCACACACAAAAATATGTAAATGAGCTGTACGATAATCAAGAAGAATTAGATAGACACAGTACAACATCGAACGGTTCGGGAGAAGCGGTGATGGCGTCTTGCGCCTCTCAATGATGTCAACAGTCGACGATGTTGACCTCCGTCCACATGGTCCCTTTTACCACCCCGTACCTGCACCTTGGTGGCCGTAACATATTTCTCCACCTCATGCAATATGTCACAAACCGGGCCGATTCCGTAAGACGGGCGTCGATCTGTTGACTAAACATTGACTCCAACATTCCACACTCGAAGCAACGTGGGGGAGTTGAGTTCAAGACTGTGCGATAAATAACCGGAGCCGGTCAATCTGGTGAATTATTTTATTGGCAAATTATGCTCACCCAGCAAACATGAAGGTGGAGCTCGGTGTAGTTCATTCTTTTTTTCACTCACTCTCTCTCTCCCTTCCTCGCCTTTTTGTCAAGGTCGCTTCCCATTTACGGAAAAGCTTACCGGCAGCCGGCTGTACTGCCCACGGCGGGTTAGTAATGATGGGCAAAGGTTAGGATGAGCAAAAATATGATCAACCTTTCGGGTTGATTGCTCGCACGGTGGAATCGTTTAAAGATGATTTCCACACATAAATTTGTGGATTTTATTCATATTAAAACCATCGGAGCTGGGGTGGAAGGTTAGAAAATACTTTGAAATGAATCAGTTTGCTTTTCAACATTATTCCACGGTGAAATAATAAAACACATTAAAGTTTGTTGATGTCTATACTTTTTATGTATTTTATATTATTTTGTTAAATTCTCATCATCAAAATCTACATGCAGCTTCATTTTATCAACGGTTTGAAAAAAGCTCACCTTTATCGAAAGCTCACCTGGGGTAGAAAGATGGCAGCACTGTCGTCCATCGCAGCATTAAAAAGTTTAACCGTATGACAGGGTTACTCACAGAGTTAATACTACTCAATTTAATCATTCGGTAGGAATGATCTGATCCAGTAACAATCCCAACGAGACTCTAATGTGGCCCCAATTCGCTCCAAACACTAATTTGAACGATTTTGTTTATTTAAAACCCCTACTTCTTCTTCGTCTTCTTCGTTGGCGTAACGATTTACTCG
>KB663721.1:13836186-13847795 GCA_000349025.1 Anopheles minimus | reverse complement strand
AAAAAAAAAGCTTCAAAAACGTTGATAACCATTTGAAGAAAAATCTATTTAAATAGCCCAAAGAATTGAGTTTGACACTCCCGCAATGAACCAAGGAACGTCACCAACACACACGCACTGCTATGCTGTCGTTCTCTGTCATTTGTCGAAGGTGTGAAAGAGAAAGCAATTGAACCGTTGCCATCTGTCTCGCTTCTTCATATATGTGTCATACACATGAAATGTCAAACGCTTTGTTGGTTGGGTGATACGCACAACCATTCGACCACGCACAGTTTCTTCATCTCACGCCACCCGAACGGACGTGCCGTGGCTGCGTGCTTTCCAGTTATTTTTGTTCCATTTCTATCAGTAAATTTACGTTCACTGTCAATTGTTCCGCGCACGAGAAAGCTAAAATGAAACTTTTCGTTGTACTGAGTGTGCTGATTGCCGGTGCGCTGGCTACCGGCGATGGCCCAAAGGTTACGGACAAGGTAAGCGGCGAAGGTCAACAACCGGCCGACAGCATCAGCTGCTGCCTTTGTCTTTAAATCTGCGTTTGTAGCGAAAATCATTTTTTTCACGTAGCTTTTAAATTTCTGCACGCCTCAGCATGCCCGGTGCAGTGCTGGATATTGTTTACGTTATCGTTTGAGCACGCTGTTATCAGTGACGTGGTTATGAAATTTTGTGCATTCACCGTGCCAAGCGTCCGCTGATGGTGGAATGATGCGCAAGAAGTGCTTACGTGTCCTTCTGTAATGGGAAGAAGAAGAATACGAGCGCGTTTGTTTTCTGGATATGTCCATCCTCTTCGCCACAGAGAACCTAAACACATTGTTATGCCTTTCTCAAACGATGCTTCCATTCTTCTGTTGCAGGTTTACTTTGACATTACGATCGGTGGTAAACCGGAAGGACGCATCGTGATCGGTCTGTTCGGTGGTACCGTACCGAAGACGGCACGCAACTTCAAGGAACTGGCAGAGAAGACCACACCCGGCGAAGGGTAAGTTACAATTGTAAACGAACGCATCAGCAAGTGCGAGATGACGACGCACTCTCACGTCAGCTCGCTTGCCAGCAAAACATCTGCATAATTCAATTAACATCCGTATTATCCCACGCAAGCAATTGTGCGGATCGTAATGGCCGTCTCGTTGGCTCTTTCGAGTGTGAAGTTTTATCGCCTTTTATGTGCGTAGCTTCAGCAAGATGATCGCACAAGGAAGTGGAACACAAACTGGATTGGGTGTGTTTGTGTTGATTCTCGTAATTATGCTTTCTCCTTTTGTTTGGTTCCTGTACTTGTGTACCACCGGTCACAAGTTTTGTGAGGGGATTTTTTTCTTATTGCTTTTGCTCGATTAAACCTTTCCTCTCTAGTAGATGAAGTTATGCATACATTATTGCATTATCTACTCAGCATCTTCTTCCAACCGAAGGCTACTAAACACACGCTCACACCTCTTCTGTTTCATCAACAGTTACAAGGGCAGCAAGTTCCACCGAGTGATTCGCGACTTCATGATCCAGGGTGGAGATTTCACCAAGGGTGACGGTACCGGTGGACGTTCGATCTACGGCGAGCGGTTTGCCGACGAGAACTTCAAGCTGAAGCACTTCGGTGCCGGCTGGCTGTCGATGGCTAACGCGGGCAAGGACACGAACGGTTCCCAGTTCTTCATCACGGTCAAGCAGACGAGCTGGCTGGACGGACGTCACGTCGTGTTCGGTAAGGTGCTGGAGGGTATGGACGTGGTGCGCAAGATCGAAAACACTGCCACCGATGGGCGCGATCGTCCCACGAACGATGTTATGATCGCTGACTCTGGCTCGCTGCCCGTCAGCGAACCGTTCGCGGTGGAGAAGAGTGATGCCACCGAGTAAGGGGCGGACGCGGAACAAAAAAAAACAGGAGTGTAAGACTTGGATTTTGCTCTTCTTAATCCATAAAACCGAGGGACACTTTTCACAACTATCCATCCAACGGGAAATGCCTTACTCTCCTCGATCTTGACACAAAACAAAACCACAACAGAGGAAGGCAACAAAAGTGATCCAAAAATTTACAAAGGGAAGTACATGTTGCATTTAAGAAGAGGGGGAAAAAAAGATCCATTTGATAAGTAAATCTAATTCACAGTAATAAAAAAAAACAAAACCGAGACAAAAAAAAGGAACATATTTTTATGATAAATTTTACACTAAAATTTGGGCAGTTGTTTCATTTTCTGCAGAGTTCGTTTTGAAGGAAAAATAAGAGGTGGGCACAATCTCGTCTAGCCAAGCGTTTTTAGATAACATCAGTTCGATGGTTGTGCATCTTTTTTGTAGTCATCATGATAAGGTTCCCTGAGTACAATGTTTCCTATAATTTGCGGCACGCAGCTCATTTGTTCTGCGTCACCAAGAAATCGAAGGGTGGTAATTAGAACCAAATGGGAGCTTGTAATGCAATAATTAGATATCGATGTAATGATTTTAAACAAGTGCCACCAGTCAAGGTGGTTTTGGGAATGAAAAGGGTCACTAATTTTATACGATTGCAAAGGTCTCATCTCCCTTCACTAACCGGAACGAACGCAAAATGCGATTGCGGTCATTTCCGGTCAGAACTTTTCCTCCTAAAAGGGCTACAGTATGTTATTTAAAATTTCACATTGACATGAAAGTAGCTTTTGTTTTTCGCATTTGTTTCGCTGTTTGAAAAACACAAAAAAGTTTGTCACAATAGTGTGTACCGTTGAGATTTAAAGTGATCCATCAGCGTTCCGCTTTAGCGTTCATCAGATCGGATGATCTGTTTTTCGCATTGCTTTTTCCACTTTTTCACCGTGTTCTATTTTTCCCTCCCGCTGCTTACTGCTTACTGGCCACATCGGTGACGTACGCACGATTGTGCTTAATTATAGAACACAACCGAACGGTTGGGGAGAGACACCGTTGAGCACCAAGCAGGCAACAACCCCGGCGTAACATAAGTTAATTGCGCGTGCAATGCAAAAAAAGTACTCGAAACGCGTGTTTCAACCTTATTCCGCGGCGTCAGGCGAGCCCTTTGACGCGTAGGGGTAAATATTTACTGCTCTTGGCTGCAGGCATGCATGCATATACACACCCGGGTCTAGGTCAGGGATGAATGAACAGACGCGATTCTCTGTTGAACGGCAACAACAAATAACTCAACCTGCACGACTCTCGAACAAGCAGCTGTATTAATACATACACCCGGAAGTAAACTACTTTCCTTTTCTAGTACGGAAATTCTAGTTATCGGAAGTGAAGAAAAAAAAACAATTCACACTTCGAACCATTTTGCATTGTTTCATTATATCTTTTAATGTTTCAGGTTTTATTACTCTGGGTTTTTGGGTTTGTTCTATGTACAATTGGTTTGTTCTCTTTTGTTTGCTGATATTTTTTTATCCTCTTTCTATTAACCACCACACATTTTTCCGTTGTTGAGCGCACTGTTTTCTGCTTTATATTTTCATACTGTTTACAAACTGTTCTCTCTTTTTTGGAGATTTTTTCCGATTCGTCATTTTATTCGTTCTGCCACATCGTGTTTATATTTTCCTCTGTTGTTCTGTTTTGTGTTTGTGTTCCGTTCTGTTTTTCGTTCTTTATCGTTGTTTCCTTCTTTATCGCAAATTTGCATAATTTGTATATGTATATGTATAAGTATATATAGTTTTTTGGTATCTTCTAAATAATTACACAACCTTTCAAATCTGTTTTCTATAAATTTCAATAATTTGTCTTCGTTTCATTTGTTATTCGTTTTGTATGTGTGTGTGTACGTGAGAGTTTTTTTTTCACTTGTTCTCTTTAACACTTAGTAGAGCTCTTTGTTTGTGTTAGTTTTTTTTTCTGTTTGTTGTTCTATTACATGCAGGGGATGTTTTTATTACTTTCCATTTTCTTTTCTTTGTACGCTACACTAACGCGGCTTATAATTAGGTATATAATTTAACAAAATTCTAGCTAACTTTCTACAATTTTCGCGTTTTTTTCTGTTGGTTTCAGCTTTAATTTACCTTACCATCTTATGGGTTGTTGCTGTTTTGTTCATAAATGTTTCTACATTACTAGTTTCTTTGTTTCTATTTAATGCGTGTTGTAATGCTTTGTAGCTTATTGTTTTTTTCTGTTTGTTAGCTGTTTGTCTTATTTTCAACTCTTTCAAAGTGTTCTTGCTGGCCTTTTCGGTGAACTTATTATGTTGCACTGTGCACTGATAATGATCATGAAAAGGGATTTTTTTAATGTTTCATTTGCACTCAGTGTTGTTATGTTTCGCTTTCTGATTGTTTTCTCAAGGAGGGAGGGGTTTTAAGGGTAGAAGCAGAAGATTGTTTAAAGTGTTTTATTATGTTAATTATTTCGTTTATTGTTGTGTTTCTTTTTACATTTGCCTGTTTCATAGCGATATATGCTGAATATTCAGAACAAGTAAGCACATCTTGCTCTTGGTGTGAGTCGTTGCCATCAATAGTTATTAAGGAGAAATAAAAACGTATCCTATTTTTATTTCCTTTCTATAGCAATGTACACCAGCCAAAGAGATCGGAAGAACGTTTAGTTGCTATGGGCAATGGAATCTAACTTAAGTGTTTCTTACAAACGACCTTATCTAATGCTATATGTTACTTGCACGCTAAATGTGTCACTGGGGACACATCTACGCGTGTAAATTCTTGCAAAAATGTGTAAAACTACATAACAAGCGACGAAGGGATCATAAACATAAATCAAACACACCCCATTAAAGGAGCATTTTTTTCTCTCTTTCTCTGTTCTACAATTATAACCATTACAATATGGCTTTCAACGTGTGCAACACTTAGGTATGGTTTCAAACACGATTTACACTAGCGCTCTATCACGAGAGAATTCGCTTAACACTAATACAGCGCGTTATTAATGCAGCTGACGAGGTTTTTTGCCAGCTGTCTGGTTAATGGCATGTTTATGTTTTATGCATTTCTTTTAATTTGCTAATTCGAAGCGTATTTGTTGTTGCAAAACAATAGTTGCGCTTTTGTTCGATAATTTTTGGAGACATTGGAATTTCTTCAGTTGACAAAAGTTTGTCTGCTCGCCAAAAACTAATTAACAAAATCAATAACAAAGAACACGTAATTGACATTTCGTTTTACAAAAAAAAGGAAGTATATTGAAGAACTAAATCAATATTATGTATTCGTATTTACTGCTGTTGTAAAACTTTTAAGAAAAATATTCGAACAAAAAAATGTTGAAAGGGGCAAATTGAAGATCTATCATGAAAACACCTGTTTAAGTTATTCTCATTACGGATTAGAATACAATATCAAAAAATTACCTTTACAACCTCTCGATCAGAGCCCACAACTTTCCACGAAAATTATATGCATCTTAATGTCTAATTGCGTATTAAGATCATTTCTGGAGCAGAAGTGCTATCACAATCGGATGTCTCGAAATAGGATTAAATCTGGTGGGTAAATTAAAATGCATTGTTGGCATTTCATTCCCCGGTCTGTAGCAACTAAATCAACATAAAGCTAAACATTTAGCTGCGTCCAATGTTTAGGCTTTTGGAAATGGAACGTCCCGCGGAGGATCGTCGCTCGCTTGGCGTAACTTAAGATAACATCAACAACAACCTCGCAATTGGTGGTGGACTTTTCGCAATATAAAGCGTAGGTAGCCACGGAACGCGACATACTTATAGTAACGTGGCCTGGAATATCTTGCAGTGTATGCCTAAAAGATGAGCACACGAGAACACGATTCGATAACTCTTCCACGTTACCTTTCACCACAGCTGTGTGCTATCAGGGGGGAAATAAGCGGTCAATTGAAGGCAATCAACCTTCCCCCTTTAAGGGAACGACAGACATTCGCCCGACCATCTGGTAGTAGCCACCACTGAAGAGCACATTACCTACAATCGGGGGTAAGTGATGCGCTCGAGCAAGTCACGATCAGTTTTGATTGGTTAATTTGATCGGACGCGCGACAAGAAGTAGATAATCACCTATCAAAGCTGTTCGGCCAAGCAGTGACCGATCGAGAATGGGGTAAGATTTGCATTTTGAGGAGATTGAGATTTTCGAGGAGATATGTGATGGCTGGTTGCCGTACACATGCTGCTGGTGGCTATTGTCTTTTATTGCTTCGTTGCTCTATTTACGGTGACATACGGCTCCGGTTGATAGCCGAACTGTTAGGCGATTTTACATTGGTTCAGTCTCTGAGACCAGCACACTTTAACAAAAAGGTAAGTACTTAAGACTTCTGACACATATTCCGCCACACGTGGAGAATCTCTTGCCTTTTGCTAAGCATCTAAAAATGGAATCTAGACTGGTGTTAAGAAATAATTAGCGTCAGCAGTTGATGAGTTCTCTGCCTTCAAAAACTCGCAGAAAATAATGGCGCGTTCTCTCCCTTCGCATTGCATCGATAGCTGGCTCGTGTAATGTAATAAGCGATGTAAAACGTGAAGTTCTTCTTGTACCACTTTCCATATTCATTCTATGTACAGACACAACATCTTGATTTGCATTGTTTTTTTTAATAAGATTTCTTTGTATTGTTTTTTTTTGGTGTATAACTCTTAATCGCTTTGTCAACTCGCATCACCAGGTAACGATCGGCTGTGACAAAAGCGTAATCAGTGAAACTCAAACAAAACCCAACATCGACAACGCAATGGTCGAACTAAACTCGATCTGGGGAGATAAATCTTTTTCTTTACGCTGTTCCTCTCTTTTATAACGTCTATTTTAGCTTAATGTGTGTTTCATTTTATACCTTTGTTAGAACTAAATCAACAACAACCTTTCTCTGTGACCCAAGCTGTTACTCGTTTCTCTATCCAACTTGTTGTCGTCTAGTTTGGAAAACATACGGCCAGAATGTATTGCCGGCGAATGGTTGCCTTTTTAACAACTGTTATCTCTACGACCTTAAGAAAATTTATTGTTTTTCCTTCCGCTTCGTGTTATTTCTATGTGGTACACGAATTTTAAACCTATTTATTCTGTTTTTCTTTTGTTTTCTTTTCTTATATTAACTTCAACGTTATACTTTCCTTATTTTTGTGTTTTTTTCCTCTTTTTATCTCATTATGTCTTCAATCTTTACTCTTATTGCAATGGAATGTCATTTTCTTTAATCTTACTGCCGTGATTATACTGTATATTGTGGGATTGGTTTGTGTTTTGCTTGTTTAATAACGTGAGTAACGTGGTTAATAAATATGGCTGATGATGCACGCATCCATTCATGTTTTACTGTAACGTTATGTACATGTCGCCATCTTCACCTTTCGTTCCCGATGTTTTTTTGCCATCTTACTTGAACCCCTTTCAAACGACCTCTCATTCTATCATACCTATCATTAGGTTGGAAGCTGCGATTTGGAGATGTATTGCTCGTGCCCGACTGGGAAATAATCGACCGGTGTTGTCGTGAGCATGCGGTTTTACTTGTTAAATGTTTCTTAGCTACTAAATTTGACATACGTGTGATCGCTAGTACACTTCAATAACTACGTTTTAAGCGTATTACCTTACTCCTCATGTTACAAGTACCGTTTCACTAACCGCTACGCACCACATCGGCATCACAGGCCGGATGGGTTGTGGTAGGGTAAATTAAATTAATTTTTCATTAAACAGCCGTAATCTGACTGAGCTTCGTTTTTTGTTTGTATTGTATACAATGTAAGGAATTTGGTTTTTAGTTCCAAGGTTGTCAGCGTGCGCTGTCAATCGGGTACCTAATATTTAGACAATCCGACCCTTCCGAAGACCAGTATTCCTTGTGGGGTTTTGTTTTTTTTTGTTTTTGCTTCCTCTCAAAACTACATACTATCCTATCAACAATATTCATTACGTACTAAACCGGACGATGTGCCCGTTATGTTATTTAACTGCGACTGAGAAGCATTGCACACTGTACATTCGCTCAAACGTTCTGCCACCGATGCTGCATAGCTTAATTGGTTAACATCTTTTAAGAAACGTGAGGAGAATGTAAACGAAAAAACAAACCTTCCGATCCACTAGAAAGTCTTCACTGCTAGTGAAGTCAGGAACAGTACGGCACGTTATTGTTCAGTTTAAAGTGATTTAAATATTAAAGTTTGGTTTGGTTTTGCTACTTTGTACAAACAATTAGAATACGCACTTTACCTCCGCGAAAGCAACCTGCTACCAGGGAGCCAACCGTATCCATAGTTTTCCTTACAATCACATGCAAATTACAGTATCAGCATCATTCAGTGTTATACGTAATGGTGTGTGGACTGACAGACGAAAAATAGTGACTATAATAGTGTCTAACCGTTTTAGCTAGCGTTAGTACTGGCTACTAGTAAATTCGATTGATGATTTAGGCATCATTTCCCAACCTTCCCGCTCGGATCTTTCCTGGAAACGTATTCCACAAGGAAATAGGGATAGTCGTGTGAGGTAACGCATAACTCAGAGCTATCAGAGGATACACTTAGAAAAAGGGGAAAGAAAATATGTTTCTTTGTATAAATCTCTTTTCTGGTTTTGATTATCATAATTTCCATTTTTAAGGGTAGATAAAAATCTTTCTCTCTATATCAATATCCATCCATCACCGGACGACCCAAACAACCCAATTCTTCATACCAATATATCGCTCTATCTCTCTTCGCTCCTGTTCCATAATTCTAGTTACTCTACTAAATGCATAATTGCAATTAAAAAAATATATATTCATATACCAAAGCATCTGTTGTACGATCACTGCTCCATTGCGGGAGTTTGATCTATTCGGGTACTACTGATCAGATAAATCACAAACTGATATGCAAGAAGTGTAACGAGTCGACCATGAAGAGTGCGTGCGCATCTTTGATTTCGGATAGAAAAGTGTCGTTTAGAAGCAGAGTGAAATAGAAAAATCGATTAACACACTTAGCGTAAATGCAGATTTAACCACTCTTTTGTTGCGTTTCTGACCAACTTCTGACCTTTGTGAAGTTTTATCCACAATTTCTTCCTATATGATGGCTCCAAATCCAGTACGACTGGCTGTACAGATACTTTTCATATCAGCTTAAAATACTACTTTTGAATTAGTTTCCAGTTAATCTATTAACTAAACTGTAACCATAGGGGAACTGTGGAGTTCGTTAAGTACTAGAATTTTTACGGATGTTAAGTAATCTTTGGTAATGCGTCATGTACATGCATTCTACACGGGACTTACAGCGTACGTAGTTTTATCAAGATATATTGCTAGTTTTAATGCTAACCTCTCTATCGACTCAGCTATCCCAGACTACAGCAGAGAAGGTGTATGAACTCTGACCCAACAGCACCACACTGGCTATGTCTTTCGATGGTCTTGAGATAAGAGGCGAGGAGCATGAAACTTACTCAGATAGAAGATTGTCAACTGTCATCTGTCGTATTTTCTTCGTCCGCTGGATGTTCCGATGGTCAGCTCGACGGCCCTTCAGGGTGATCCTGTTCGGAGTAGCTAGACGGCCGGTCTGTTGGTTCATCATGCCGACTACCAGGAGAGACGGACGAACGACTGGCTTTACATTCCAGTTCATTCGTAATCTCAACCGACACGGTACCACCAGTCGGATCGTACTCAAGTTTACCCTGTCTGGATATTGCATCTGCAGCCGCCACTCGTGTCGATTGATCGTCGTAATCGTAGAAAATATTGCTCGTATCACGGGGCAGGTTCACATCGATCGGTTCCGGATCGATCGGTATCGTTACCGTACCAGCGGCGGTGGTTACGTTCGTGCCGCCATCCTGATCCGGCGATTCCATCGGGCTTTCCACGCAGATGGTCACGACGGGACGCGGTTCACCTTCGAGCCCACCTAGAATTTGATAGTCAACGTTCGTGCCGGGTGAAAGTTTGATGTCACTTGCACGGGATGGATCGCGCGGTTCTTTGACTTTGGGTTCGCCTTTTTACGGTTGATTCATCCGGGGGAAGGTGATGGTCAAAGAAACAACACGCACAACAACAACGCACACAACAAACACACATCGAGTACGAGCACAGATTCGGAACGGAAGAACAGCGGGGAGGGAGAGAAGAGAGAAGAACATAGAAAGAAAGAAAAACACATTTACAGCAAAAACAGAGGTGCATTGGGTAGCCGTTATCATTCGGTGTTGTCGGTGTGTGTACAGTGGGCCGGCTACGAACTTTACGAAACAGTTGGTGTCTAATGGTGTTGCACTCAACCCTAATATTGCTGCTAGTGGTGTTTTGGGTTTCGGGTGTATGAACAAACAATGGCGGTGATGGTAGGAAAGCAATCCAACCAAATGTAACGCGCGCACAACGATCGACTTACCTTTCTCGTCTAGCTCGGATTGATATTCTTCACTCTCACGGTGCACCAGCACATGTACGAGGGTTTCCCCCGGTGCCGGAACAGCCGGAACATCCGGTGATGGTTCCGTCACGAGTATACTCACGTCAGCAGCAGATGTCGACAGTGTATCGTCCGCTATAAAACATCACAAAAACTCAATGGAAATATGTCCGACAATACTTCTCCGACGCATACTCACGCACTACCGCATTACGGTTCAAGCGTAATGCACTCTGGGCGGAGAATCCTCGCTCCAGTGGAGGCTTTTTCTTCACGAAGCTCGTGGCACGCTTCGACTTTGGTGTGGTTGGAGGCGGAACTGGCACCTTCTCGAGCGATGCGGTAAGCGACAAGTTTGTGTCACTGTCCTTCAACGGTCGCTTCTGAGGCTGCGGTGATGAGGTAGACGTTTCCTCGACGGCATCCTGGTGCCGCAGGAAGAAGGGGAAGTTGTAGAACGATTTGCGACGCTGTCCTTTCACATCCGGAGCATCCCTGCGGAAAGCCAACGAGGTAACAAGAGATGATTTGTACATGACCCGTGGGTCAGGGTAAGTCCTCAACACATACTTCATTTCAAGTCCGTTTGTGTGCTGTTGTTTGACATCTTTTACCATGTCACTCGTGCCAGATACTAACATTAGCGGCAAATTAAGCCAAGGACCTGCCAGCTCACTCAAATCGGACGCGTCCGACGCTCGGGATGACTTCCGCGATGAGGCACGGCTTGAAGTGGCCGTCCCACGACGGTGAACCTGCAGGTGTAGGAAGTTCAATGCAGAAAGTTTGCTCTGCCATCCTCCTGGGCTGGAAGTTTGCGTGTTGTCTTCATCCAGGGACATCGGGGATCGTTCTCGTTCACGCTTCATCCTAAAGTTTGAATCAAAAGGTGCCTCATTAGCATCTACATCATCGATCAAACGGGGGTGCAAGATCTTACCTCACATAATCGCGAAATGCGGTCTGAATAGTTTTGGCCGCCTTTTCCTGACGTTTCCAAATCCGCGTAGACGACACAATCTCCAGCTCTTTCCTCGTCGGGAATTGTTTCTTGAACTTTTGATCCATCTGATCCTGGAGCTGTTTGAAGTTGTCTGTTTCCTCCACGTGGCCCAGTACGTGCTTCACCAGAGCGTGCAGTATATCGAGACAGTGAATCTTATTGCCCTTCGATATGGGCAAGTTGAAGGAAACCAGCGCGACGGTGTTTGGTTTCGGAATACCAAGCGGTGGATCGAGAGAA
>KB663721.1:13821186-13831186 GCA_000349025.1 Anopheles minimus | reverse complement strand
GATCCTACTCTGTACCCTCAGTCAGATCACAACATGCTCATACACTCGCACCGTGAGCTGGAAAACAATTGAGTATCATCCATGAACGAAAGTTTTATTCGGTGCAAACGTGCACGTTTCCATCGAGCTTAAAGAAGAGTTTGATGTATCAAAATAGAACGCACCAAAGTGGTACAATACAAAGTGAAAATGTAAAATGATTAGAAAAATGGAGAATTTTTTAAATAAAGGGAAATTATTAAACATTGAACATTGACCACATAAATAACAAACATAAAAGTAAAACTGTTGTACATAGAGACAAACGACACGGTGAAGGATATGCTTGTACAAGTAATAAATGCACTTGTGGCCGGTTGCGTTGGGAAGATTGGTTAGCATTCACAAACGAAAAAGATTACACATTGAACAAGTATATTGAAAACAAAAAAAACACACGGACGAAAAGTGAGAAGACACATAGGACGCAGAGAAAAAAAACACAGACACACACAAAACCACATTCCGGTACCACTACGATCATTGAACATCGAAGGAGAGGGTAGTGGACCAGAACCGACGGACACTACTCACTTTTCGTAGCACTTTTGGGGAAAGCAATCTTGCGGAATTTTCGGTGCCTTACGCCGCCCGAAACTGGGGAAAGCCATTGGATCCTCGTAGACACCTTGCGAGTTCCGACGACCACCGACGGTGATGTCGTCCACGTAAGAAACCAGACAGTGCCAAGGCTTTCCCGCTAGATTCACTAAAAGGAGGAGGTGACATTAAGAATTCGATCTGTTCCATAACTCTCACACTATACACTCACGTGGGGCATCCGAGTCGTACGATTTGTAAGGCGTTCGCTTGGGAGTTACATGTTGCGAGCTATCCTGCCTAGACGTATCGCCGTACGTGACCGTTTTCTTTAATGGTGGTTTCTTCTCGCCCGTCTGCTCACTCGTCGCTACATCCGCGCCAGTGGGAATCGATCCTGCCTCTTGACCGATCGTTCGTTGAAATTCCTGTATGCTGATTCCGAGCTGTCGAGTACCTTCCATAAGGGCCTGATTCGTATTTTCCACGCTGTAGCTACTTTTAAGCGACAATGTTTCCAACCGATCCTTGGAGAGATTCTTACGCGGCAGCTTCTCACTCGATACCTTCGGTAGTGGTTGAGCTTGGTGTTCATCCTCATCTTTTGCCTCCTCGACGCGTTCGATCAAACTTAACCGCTTGATACGATCGAAGCTGCTGTGGAAGTCGTTCTTGCGCCGGAACACGATCGGTATCGTGCTGATATTCCCGGTCCCTAAGTTCACCCCGTTGGCACTTTGTGGACTGTGCTCGTTGGACACGGTACCACTCGGTGCAAATGGTGCCTGAAGCTGATCGCATAGTTTCTTTATTTCGAACCCCATGTTGAATTCTTCGTCTGTGATGTTGCGTTGCTTCTCCAGACTACGTCTCTTTGATGCCTCGCTGCGCTGTTGGCCACTACCGTCCGATTGATCGGTGGTGCCACTCCCGTTGCTGCTTCCGCTGCTACGGTTACCATTGCCACCAGAACCGTGTACACCTGCCGGCGCTGCGCCGGTTGCTTCACCGCGATAGTTGTACACTGTGCTTGATTTGGGTCGTCGAAGCTTTACCACTTCCTCAAGAATTGGTGGCCGTACCGGACAACTATCGGAGTTGCGACGCTCACGCTCTGGCGATCCTTGATCCGTTTGCGAAAGGCTACGTCCGAGCGATAGGGACTTCAAGCTCTTTAGCTCCGTCTCGAAACTATGAATGATTTCGTCAAATTCGGACGCTTTAACCAGTGGCTCCTTGTCCTCGCTATCCCTGCGTGACTGTAGACTTCCATTGTCAATCGCGATCGTTGGACGAGCGACGCCTGGATGATGAGAATGAGCCTTATTATTGTCCATAATGGAGCTACTGATACTGCCTCCCCGCCGACACTCAAGAGCCTGGAAGATGGAGTTTGAAATACTGCTCAGGTTGGACTTTAGACTTCCGTTCGAGATCTTCCGATCGGGCGAGTAGATTACATCGTCTTTACGCGAATTCAACAGTAAGCTCTCCGTGTCCGCATCCACAATTGCGCTGCTAAATCCAACGGTTTCACTAAAGTAATTGTTGCTGCCATCGATCTCGTCGTTCAGAAATTGAAACAGTTCCTTCTGTTCGCAGTTCAACAGCTCGTCCTTTAGATTCATCTGATTGATCAGCTCGTCGTGATCGATCGACAGCGTGTTGAGCGAATGATCTGACAGTCGGTTTGCTGCGGCGATCGCCTTCCTCAGGCTGCTGCTCGTGCTCGGCGATCGTTGATGGGCGGATGCAACTCCACTACCCCCACTGCCACCCATCAGCGGTGACTGCGTGACAGAGGGCCCGAGCGAGGCCGCTTGGCTGGTTCTATCCGCTACTAAAAAATGATTATCCTCACGTCTAGACACTACGGGCGTTGGCGTTTGAATGAGCGAAATGTTACTGTTCCTAAGATACGTTGAGCCGGCGTTTAGTACCTCCTGCACGAGCGGGGAGTGACATTTGGCAGCCAGCGAGTTCGCGAGCGATGAGCTGGCACTAGACGTCTTGGACGAAATCTTATCCAGCGACTTGCGGTAGCTGGGAGACCGGTTCAGAAGTGACTTTTGATACTGCAGGTACGCTTCGTCGTACGGCTGCGCTGTGTCGGCAATGTGTATCGATCGATCGTTCGGATCAAACTCGGAAGTTGGTAATGGTGGAAAGCTACGCATTTCTCCCGACTCGCCCGCCATTATTGGACCAGGCTCGTCCTTGCTCTGCTGCGTGCCAAAACCGGAAGACATTTGATGTAGGATCTTACGCTCCACCTCGGATATCTGCTGCTGCTTTGGCGTCGATTGCTGCTGATGGTTGTCATCACGAGGTAACGCTTGATCGTCCATCTGGGACACCGTTTCCTGACTGCCGGAGATCGTCCGCAGCGGACGATCCTTCAGTGGAATGTCGTAACAAAAATCTGATCCGGACACGGGTCGATTAAGCGATTCCTATGGAACAAAATCAAATAGAGTTAGACGAGACACAGTACGGGGATGTGAAAGAAAACTAGGCATCCCAATAAACACCGATCACAGGCGCATGCTTACAACAACTTGAGGCTGATCCTCTACCTGATAGCTTTGGCTATAGATTGGTCCACCCGGGATGCGGTAGTCGACTGGCGGTACCAGCTCCTTTGGCAGGCTCATGTACTTTTGCTGCTGCTGTAGTGGCACCGACTGCAGATCGGATGCTGGAAGCGTTTGCGAGGAAGGCAGCGGCTGCATTTCGAGCGTCGTTTGCTTGTGCTTCTTTTTCTCCTCCCGCTGCTTGATCACGATCTCGTTTACTAGCTGTTCCAGCTTGGTGTTGGCGTAGTTGTCATTCTTCTCCTTGTTGGCGTTACGCTTCTTGCGCACGATCGACCGTATTCGCTCGAAGCTGCGCGCCAGTTTGGAGTCCTCGCCAACTTCCTTCATGATGGCAAGGTCAAGATCCAAGGGCGAAGAAATAAAGCAAGTTTAGTGATTGGTTTGCAGTTGATACATCGAAATGCTTTCGAACTGTTCCATAATAGTTACAGGTGCTAAACGTGCTTCTGTAAGAATTCAATATCTACATATCTAACAACAAGATTCGAAACTAATCATATCCAAAAACTATTTACAAACTATTCTTAACACTAGCGGTTTGGTATCTCATATTCAGTTGTACACATATTTCTTCTGGTAATCAAACATTTTAAAATCTACAGTTTAACAAAATTCCCTATAATTACTACTACGAAAACTTCTGTGCTACAGTTAAATTTTGAAGTGTTTAGTGTACGGTGAAGGGCATCCTTTCGATACCTTCCACAAAAACCAATAAAGAGATTTTCAGACTTTACCTGCTCGAAACTCTATTTCACATCGATACCACAAAACACACACGAACAGGATGGTTTGGCACGTGGATGCAAGGAGAAACGTGCACGCATACACAGTGACGAGAAGTTTTACGGGGTGTGTTTTTTGTGTGTTTTATGTGAGGTACGGAAGGATATCGCGTAGTAGGAAATAGTAGTTTTTGTTTTTAGTTGATGCGTTGTTGATGTCATTACAGTAGAGATATAGCAGTAGTAGAATGCAATCGTTCGAGGTAGGTAGTGAGTGGAACACATTGCAGCAGTTAACAGCAGGCAACACACAGGCAGTTACGTGGATCGTGGAAGATATAGGACAGATTTGGGGTGTAGATTGATGAGCGCAGAAGAGAGTGATGTCCAATTGGCAGTGGGTTGCATAGAAACGTGTGGTTGTGTTAGTAGTTTCAACACAGATGTACAGCAAATGTATAAAACAGAATTTGGTATTTGATTGTTTTTTGTTTGTTTGTTTGTTTGGTTTGCAATATGCGGTTGTTGAATCGGGGGCCATCACAGGAAGGGGGAAGAGTAGTTGGTCGAGTTGGTAGTTGATGGTTTGGGGACGAATTTTGAAGAGAGGAAAAAGATATATACACACACATAAATTTTTATACGTTCGTTCGAATTTAGTACTTCATTCGGATGAGAGTAAATGAATAGCGGATGTGTTGGCGGTAAGATGACTGTGAGGTTTGGTGGAAATTGATCTCTTAAAGCTCTAAAGTGTTTGTTTGTGTGTTGCAAATGCTTTAAAGAGAAGCATGTGTCTTCTGCAGTGTTAGTTTTAAATCGGCATTGATGTCCTAAAAAATTTCAATAAAACAAGATCTTCATAACTTCCAGAAATTGTTCTTTCAAATAAATTTACTAACATATATTTTAATAACTTCTGCTGCCGATTGACACATGCCGTTTAAGATTTGTTTCAAAGTAAAAATGGTAGTCTACAAACAGTAACGCTTTCTTTTGTGTCGTTTGTGTATAGGCAGCTTTATATTTGCATTTTTTTTATTCTGTGTTTCAGTGTATTTATTGTGTGATGCGATCTTTTAATGAAATGATGGAAACATGGCGATATGAAACGATTACACGACGAACCTATATGCACTATACATTCAGGGTACATACACTAAACACATACTCACACATACACACAGACACACGCACACACAAAATGTAATCTAAGAACACACACACACATCTAACATACACCTAATGAGGATGGATCAATGAGAGAGCTGCCGCTCCATGATACAACACACCAACCAACCATCACAATGTAATATGAAATGATGACTGAATGTCCTAACACCAATCCGACGTAACCACTCGCACTTACCTCCTTTTTCGACTTTAACTCTTCCGAATTGAAGCTGTTGAGCAACAAGGCCAAGAACAAGTTCAGTACCATAAAGTTGCCCATCACCAACGCCGGCAGAAAGATGGCGAAACACGACGATGCTCCTTCCTAGAGGGCATTATAATAATTGGGTAAGGAAACACCATCCATCAAACGTTGCATTTCATGTGTAACGAAATTCAATACATACCTCTTCTTCAGCTCGCATACAATCCCATAGTGGCTCAATCCACTCCCCACAAAGAATGCGAAAAATCATCATAAATGAGTGAAAAAAATCATTGAAGTTCCATCTGTCCGAAGGGGAACAAAAACAGTGAATTAATACGGAGTGTTCCACAATTTGTTCAACTCAAACCCCGAACGTACCTTGGCACCGGATCCGGTGCAAACTTGTCCGGAGTGTAATCCTTCGAGAACAACTGCATGCCGATAACAGCAAAAATATAGATAACAATCACCAACACGAAGGTAAGATTACCTAAAGCACCTATTGTCGATATGATAATACTTAGCAGGACCTTCATTGTGGTCCATGATTGTGCTAGTTTCAGTACCCGTAACTGTTGCACGAGAAGAATGGTACGAGAAGTAAAATAGTATGAAAGATGTTGAGAAATACAATAGGAAATTAACCCACCAATCTTAAACCTCGTAACACCGTCAGTCCCTCTATCAGCTCGAAGATCAGATCGAGCAGACTAACCGACACGATGATCAGATCGAATATGTTCCAACCGCACAGGAAAAAATCCTTCGACAGTGCCATCACCTTCAGTATACATTCTAGAGTAAAAATGGATGTAAAAACCTGCCGCCAAATTGATGGGTGAAGAAGAGAACGAGAAATTTTAACTCACTGGTCAGAAGGCGACACAAAAATACGATCGATTACACCGTACCTTATTGCCAATATCCAACGCATCGCGCACGTTTGCGTTCATCCCGTGGTGTTCTAGTGCTAAAAACATTGTATTTAAAACAATACATAGTGTGATACCTAGCTCAAACAACGGATCTTTAACAATCTGCGAAAGAGATGTGGAATGAGGAAATTTATAAGCGAAGGTCCCGAGAATAACCGCAAACACCGTACCTTATATAAACAATTTTGAAACTGCAACCATCCCTCATAATCGATGCAACATTGAACACAGCTATCACAATTTCTATCAGGAAGATCGTCTTCTCCATTTTTGGAATTGGGGGATGAAAAACAAAAAAAAAAACGAAACACAATCAGTGTAGTACGTCGGATTCCGTCTTCATCCTGCTAACACTTACCTAGTACAACAATTTGAGATAAGTACTCCGGATGGAGACCGTACACGTTCTGCTGCTTGAGTTTCGCCAGATTTCCGTTACACTTTATTATCCTAACCTCCCTCGGGGACAGTGCGAGCGTGACGGGCGTCACTTCCCGCTGTTGCTGCTGCTGCTGCTGCTGCAGGGGTAATGATAGCTGGGACTGTGGTAACGGTTGCTGTACCACGGAAGGCGGAGGTTGCTGTTGAGCTAACTGGGACATAGGATGTACAGGATGTCCGTGCAGCTTCGGTTGCTGCATTGAAAGGGTGCAATTAAAGAGCAATCATGGAGCGCATGTCCGATGCAATATTTAGTATGTTTGAACGGGTTGAGTGTTGGGTCCATGCATCCCTCAAGCATGGTACAATTTAAAACAAAAGAAAGATACATATATACACGAACCGAGGTTGGTCATTAATAATACACCGAGTCTCAAATCGCCCTATGGCTAAATCAAGAACGGCTACCAATGAATGAATGGATGAGACTCAGAAGGTGAAGAATAAGGAAGTGTGAAAAATGAGTTCACTCCAGAGGATACAACAGACATTTGGATGGGAAGGGATCGCTTCCCGGTTGCTATTTCCACACTGACCTGTTCGCTCGGGTCACCGGTCACGTCCTGTTCCTCGTGGTCATCCACCACACCGGAATCATCCAGAGATGATTCCCGGTTAACACCTCCCTCGCTTGCATTCGAACTTCCCTGCCGGCTGGACAGTAATAGCTGACCCCGATAGTTGGGCCCTGTGGTGGGGAGAGAACGAACGGATAAGATTACTTTACAACTTGTTTTTCCTAGGTCAAGAAGTATTCCTCTGTGTGATAAATCAAACCAGAAGCAAGGGGGTGAGTAAGGGAAGATTTTTCATCTCCGATCGAACAGCTCGAAGATTGATGTACTTATTAAAGATGATTGATTGGAATTCTTATCAGAATAGCTTCGGGTTTCGGTTCAGCTTTCTGATTTTTGTACCGTTTTGTAATTCGCGTGGGTTGAAGGATTGCTATCGGCTAAAAGTTATTATTTTTTTTTTTTTGCTAAAGAAATATAAACCTCAACGAAATAGCAAGAGCCTCTATACACACCCAAGGGATGCAGCGTGTTATTGTTTGCCTGCTGCTGTGGCTGTTGAGCTTGTTGAGGATGTTGCTGTTGTTGTGTCTGCTGTTGTTGCTGCTGCTGCTGTTGTGGCAGCTGTGGCTGGGGTTGCTGCTGAACGGGTGGCCCCACCGTTAGGATTCCCTTCGCCCGCTGCACAGCCAATACCTGAGGCCGCACGATACTGTGCCGGGGGCTAGGAGTCGGACTGGGCGTTACCGAGCGGCTTTTGCTCTGAAAAAAAAACAAAAACACGCGCAAAGACAACATTAAGTCACCCGTGGCGAAAAGTTGTATCGCCAAACAAAATCCGATCCGAACTCACATGATTGTTCCCGTTGCCCTCCTTGCCCTTTTTCCTTCGGCGGGTCTTTTTGCGCGAGTAGGACGCGAGCAGGACACCCTTCCGAGCATCAATCTTTTTGCGCTGCTGCTTGCTGAGCTGCTTCACATTGAGACTGGCCGGATCGAAGCTAAACGTGGAATCATCTCGATGATCGATCAGATCCTTGCGGCGTTCCTGTTGATTGGGACGTAATTAAAGATATTAGACATTGGGGCGTTATGGAAAAACTTGGAGGATGGTCCGTGAGTACCTCCTGCGTGATCTCGGCTTCCTCTTCGTAGCTCAACGCCACGACGGCCAGCATCAGATTAATCAAATAGAAGGAACCAAAAAACACCACCACCGTGAAAAATGACACACTCATGGGACCGCACGTTGCCAGAACCTTGAAGAAAAGAGAGACAGAAAAAAAGAAAAAAGCGATTGAGATTACAAGGAATTATTATGGCCAAAGAAGAAAAAAAACCTTGCATCAATAAAATGGCAGCTTTTATTGCTGGCTGTCTAACAAAGTCCGTTCGGTTTTCCTCCCCCAAAAGGATAATTCTATAAACCACCACCAGCTGCTTCCAACATCGATGATTAAGGCATTCGTTTTCCAATCTGCCGTAAACGGAATGAAGGAAATGTTCCACCAACAACCGCAGCAACACAATTGATGTGGAAAAGCAAATAAAAGAAAAGCTGAAACTCGAATGCGAAAAGTTAAACACAAGCAAAAGATTAATGGTACTTTCCTGCAGCGAGAAGAAGGAGAACCAAGTGAGAGACAAATTGTTTCTCCACAATCCACACACACATCCACGCAACCGAAGCCTGGATGAAGGATGACTTAAAGGGGGCGTGGGAAAAAAACCTACAATTTTTATTTGTTTAAATCGGATCTTGCATTTTGCGGTGGGTTTAAATGAGCACCATAGCGAAAAAAAAAACGCCGCCCAAGCCGTAAGAAGGTGGAAAATGGAAAATAAAACATCTCCGAAGCTTAAGCCGAGGTAAAGCAATGTTTTTTTTTGGGTGAGCGGGTGCGTGTTGATGCATTGAGTGAAATAAATTTCACCCCCGGGAATCGATCATCCGTTTGGTGCGGGATTTAGCCTTTTTATCCTTGTTTCCTGCGACGGTTGTGCAACAATGCCTTCGTTAGGACGATTTATTTCGTTACGTGTGCCTTTTCACCACTGCTGCAGGCATGTTTACCGATGGGAGCTTTTGTAACAAATTTGCGGGATGAAGTTTCCAACGATTGTGGTGTACAAGCGCAATTGGGCACACAAATTGCACTAAGTAGGGTTTTCTATTTTCTTGAAGAATTTGTTCTTTAATGGAGGCGAATTTATAAACATTTTACTAAGAGCGTAGATTTACAATGCTGTCAAGTAATATAAATAGATTATTAAATTTTTGATTCTTTCACGCTTACCATATTATATACATTCTCCCAGTAGTCGAGCGTGATCAGCTGGAAGGTGGTCAGCATCGACCACATGAAGTTGTCGAAGTTTGTGTAGCCGTGGTTGGGATTCTCTCCAATGCAGAGGCACGTATACTCTAGAAAAAGAAGATAATAAATATAGATACAAACAGCAAATTTGTCGTCCAATAAATCATCAACCATGTGGAGAGCATCCACCCCATTGGTAGCTCGTAGTAAAGCTCGATCAGGGTCCACATCTTCCCGATGAAGGATACCGCAGCCAGATGGGCGATAACTATTGTACAACGTAAGGCTTATGGATTATGTAAAGTTGGACCGTATGCATAATGCATTCTGCTTTGGCAAACGGCTGGTACAGCGCATTGCATCCATCTAATCACACAATAGGTGCGCTTGACGCACAGGTACGAGCCAAAAACGGACTATACCCCAAGGACCGTAAATGCATTGTTACTGTCGTCGAGTGGAGTGGTACCCACTACCCCGGTATTGCCTGCTTGTCGGTACAAATTTTC
>KB663721.1:13808686-13816186 GCA_000349025.1 Anopheles minimus | reverse complement strand
GGTTGCAGTTTGCGGTACTGTTCATTCCGATTTATTGTGAACTACGTGTTGGAGTTGAAAGCTATCTCTTGAGCAATTTAATTTTTGGATTTAGTTCATTTTTAGTTTCTGCGATACCCAGAGATGAATCTAATATCCATTTTTAATGCCACGTGTTGAACAACGCAGCATCGAAGTCGGTAGATATATTTTGTTTTTTAGCCCTTTCTTGTGGTAGAATGAATGGAGCGTATTTAATATATTACACACATTAGCAATACAATACTTAAACGAGAAGGTACCGCGCCAGGCAGCAGTGTTAACTACTGCAGTGGTAAAGATATTAATGATCACCGCAGTTTTTACTTTTACGAGTTCCGCGGTCTATGGAATAACATCAACTCGTAAGCAGCAGCATACGCGCAACACATACTAAATAACGCGTCAATCCTCGAAATACAAAAATGATGCATCACGGTTCAGCGATTACTGCTATACCAAACACACGCGTGATCCATTGTAGGTGTTGAAGCGACCGTTAATATTGATCAAGCACGATGACAGTAAAATCGTGTACGTTGATACCACAAAGAAAACCCCCTATTTAGTAGCTATCCGCAACACATTTCTCAAGAAACGACATAATAGTTATAACCGTTGCTGCTTTTTTTGTTGGCTATCTATTTCAAGAGAAGAACATTCGTGTACGCAGAAAATCTGCAACAATCCGCAGTTCTTTTTATGTGCTCTGTATAATGTAACATACATGCCAGTTCCATCACAAGCGCGTTGAATTAATTTCACCGAACTCCATTTTGGCGTCGGTAAACTATCTTAATTTGCACTTCATTAATATTGACATTTTCTTAATGCCGGTGTGTGTGTGTGTGTCGATAGATCGATAACAAAACACGTGCGAGGGGGATTACTTATCCAGCCTACACAGACGGTTGACTGCTTTCGCTTTGAAGCCGAATTAATGTCTACGGCGACAAGAGATGGTATCAACATTTGCTTCATTTCCTGTACGTCTTAAGTATGCCACCACTATGTCTTGTACGTCCTGTGAGGAAAAAAAGAAACACCGGAAGTGAAACAAATGGGATGGGAAGATCCTCTTCCCAGGAGTATCTTGGGTAGGACATTAGTCCTTATAGTACTCCATCTTGCTGCTGCTGCTGCTGCTGGTGGGTAATTATCCATATCACTGACCAGCCAGCTGTTGCTTTAATCACCTACAGCTTTTGAAGATCGATTGTGCTTTCCTGCTCCTTGGTAAGGAGAGGAACTGACGAATGGTTCTATTATTGACCAGAAACGGAATGAGATAAACACACCAAAACGTGGCACCATCCTCTTCATCGTATCCTAAACAAGCATAATATTGCCGACCGATATTTGTATAGGGCGGCCCGGGAATGGTCGGTACTAGAAACATGGGTCCAATTTTCTTCGGCCCATGGAAGTGCCTTTTCCTCGTATCGCTTGATGATCTGTCCAGATCAAGATTCGCTTCAGGCAAAAAAGGAAGAAAACACAACATTGTCGTAAGTCAACAAGTGACATTGCGCGCGTGAGAAGATGCTTACTGACACGTTATCGATTCCATCAATTAATTCGCTTCCCATAGCTTCCGGGAAGATTTAAGTGAAACAATAATCGACCCAGAATCTCATCCATCATTCTCAGTACTTGGACGGCTTTAATGTAGAAATCCTAGTAATTGTTTTGTTTTTTAGTACAATGTGTTTCCAAGTGTTTCAACCCAAACGGTTTCAGTCTCTTCTAGTTATGAAACAAAATGGAGCTTTGCTAATGTAAAAGTTTTCATTTCAGGTTTAATTTACGTCCTGCGAAACCCACAATAGCCTCATACTCCACAGGCAACTGCAAGGTGCCATTGGCTGCACAAAGCTTCAATTTCTGCAAAACAAAAGCAAATGGCTTTTCCTTTGCCACTTCTGTTCATTTATTTATCTGTGTTCGTTGAAAATAATTTTCAAAACAAAACCAAAAAAGAAAAACAATGGAAAACTTCGTTAATCCACTTTGGTGGCAGCCGCCATCTTGACCACGTGGGTGCGTATATGTTTGCGGTGACACTATAGCGAGAGATTAAATGACTCTTTTTGGGCGTTTTTGTTTTCTCCTTTCGTCCGAGTCAAACCAAATGGAAAGCTCGAGAGAAATGATGAAAAAGCAATCTCGTTACCGTTTTCGCATGAGGAACGATTTCCACGTACGGAGATGGACAAAATGGAGGAAACCTTTTTAAATTAGGTTCTATCAACACGTGCACATAAGCTGACCTGTTCGCTCTCGCTCTCGTCGGGAAGTTTCGTATTGCTTTATTTCCTTTTCAACGTTTAAACTGTGAAGGAAAGTTCGACAATGATGTATTTTTTGTTTGTTTCCTTTCTGTTTCTGTTCTGAAAGAATGGTCCGCAAAAGTAAAAGGTTATCCCCGGTCAGAAAGATAAAGTTTTTGTGTGTGTGTGTGTGTGTGTGTGTGTGTGTGGCCCGATACATTTTAGGGACATAATCTCAGATATTGTGGCATCGTTCAAGCTTTTATCGTGAAGCAACCATTAATTACAGAATCACACAATAACGAACACAGCTTGCAGATATCTTCAGGGAAAGGGCTCACATAGCCCCTTCGAACGATGTTAAAGTTTATTCCTTTCACACGTTGGCAGCTGCCATAAACAAGGTTCGAACATAACAAGACTTTTTTCTTATATTTAAGAGCTATACACACTATGTCGCATGCTTATGTCATCGCACAAACTATTACATCTCGAGGTGAACCATTAGGATGAACCGTTACGGCCAGAGAGGAGTGTTTCCTTTTGCACACAATTTTCTAGACACTTGAACGATCTTATCAACGCGCAACAACACCAATGCGTTGGAAAATGTCCGGATACACACTTCCCTCGGCCTCACAAATGCGAAAAAGAGGAAAGAAAAGACAAACCAGACGAAAACCACCACCATCATCATCATTATTTTATGTAATGGCGGTTCCCTGGCGTGCGGTCGGGAACGGGCGGTTGCCAGAAAGTGTAAAGCAGCAGTACGACCATTTGACAAGCCACGCCACAAGTGGCCACCGAGGGGGGTTTTATTTTTTTTTTCAAAGAAGTTTCCGCATACACCCACCACTTGCTTTTGGCGTCGGGAGCAGGACGACTGCCACAAGGCACATAACAAAATGTCGTTTGAAATAATAAAAAAGGGCTCTCTTTTATGACCGGGCATCGTATGTTGGGGAAGCCATTACAACTGGAAGGAATGCCGGTGTTTTTTTCTTCTCTAAATCTAAATCAATTGAACTAAAGTTTCTTTAAGCACAAACACACACACACACACAAACATAAAACCATTCCATTGCATATAAAAATAGTTTTCGGGTAATCAATTCGAAAGGAATGTACACTTCGTTCCCTCAGAAAACCTTAAAACTACCAAAAAGTGCCCCTCTGAGTGTGTGCGAGTGAGGAATATAATAAAAAACGACATAAAATAAAGAGCAATAAATTAAAAATTAATCGTCACCGAAGCCAAACAGGCGCGAACACGTGGAATGTGGTGTGTTGGTGCGTACGTATTACGCCAACACTTGCTTTACATCGAACTCGGCGAAAGCTTGGCGTGTAGTTACGGTGGAGCAATTGACTGTAAACGACTCATGCCAAGCTTCGGGTTAGTGTGAGCTTTCCGGGTCGGTGTGTGTGTTGGGGAAATGGCGAGCCGCGTCAGTAGTTGCTTTGTTGCGCTTTTCCTCACCACACAAACATACACGAAAACGAATTTGTTACGGGCAAAGTGGAAGGAAAATTGTACCCAGTTGGTTTTGTGGTGGGCGCGAGTTTTCCCTTTTGATATTTTTGCCCTGCCTGCATTCGGTTTGGAAAATTATCGTAAAATATATAGTCTCTCATTTTCTTTTATCACTCCTTCTTTCTTTTTTGCTCTGCCCGGCCACTGTCGGGGTTTCCCATCCCTTTTCCACTTTACTCATTTGTCTGCCCCGTTGTAAAGCGACACAGTGGTTTGGGTGTGTAAGTGGAGCCGGTTTGGTGTTGTTGATTTTTTTTTCGCCTTCAAATTCACCAAGCGTCTAGCGTGCTTCATATCTTTCCGTTTTTCAGTTTTTCTTCTCTTCTTTTCTCTCTCTCACACTTCACACGCACGTGCACACTGTCTCTCTTGTTCTCCTTTGCATTTCCTCTGTTTTTCGTGAATTTCAACCCGAGCGTGAATGAAACAACAAGTCAAATGGTGAACAAGTTTTCCCACCGATTCTATTCTGCTTTTCCTTTGCCAAAGATGGGGAAGGGGGTGGAGGTTTTTTTTTACAGGAAACAAACGGGACGACCAAAAAGGTTACTGCTCGCCGACATGATCGAGTGGAAATCGCCGCGCACACCATTTTCCGCATTGTAATGCCGCATTGGCGGTAATCCGACATTAGCCAGGACGGAATGCCAGTAAAAGCTGCGTCTCGCGCGTGTTAGGAGAGCGAACCGGGAAAAAGAAACGAACCCGCCCGAAAGGGATCGCGAACGGGGGGACGTGAAGCTATAGTGAGAAAGAATGGATGTTGATAAAATTAAAACAGGCGCGATGGAAAGCGGGGAACGAAGCGTTAAGTTTTCCCGGCCATCTGGCCACCAGTTGGTGCGGCGGCAGGTTGATTGTCGGAATGGGAGATATGTAATTAAGAGGCTTGTGTCTGTATTCTATTTTCCATCATTTTTGTTCATGTTGTTTTTTTTATTCCGATTGAATTTTCGTTATTTGAATTGCGAAAATGTATGGCAAAATACGTCAAGCTTCACCGAGGCAAAGTAGAAGCGCCTTTTTCCAATGGAAAATCAACCGATGGAGAAGATCAATATTTGCTTGAAGGGAAAAAAAGTGTTCAGAACGATAAAAAAAAAGAAAGCAAAAACAATATATACTCGCCAGAAGGACGTCGAACGTCTTGGGGGCTCTCTCTATCATCTATTACGACCGGGTGTTGAGCACGCATAAATCGAAAGATGAATAATCGTTTCTTGCACGCAGCTGGAACCATGAGGAAGGGGGACAAGAGCAAATGGAAAGATTTGTAAGGCTCGGCTACACGGGGGAGGTTATGAGGATGGCAAAAAAAGAGGCTTTAGCAAATCCTTCCAAAGGTTCACTTAACAGCGTGGAAATTGGTTTCGGATGGTCATAATTTACCGCAGCGCGAGCTACTGGAAGAAGACTTTGACCGGCATTACATTTTTTTTGCTGCTGCTGCTGTTACCGAGCGTTGTGTGAACTTTCACTTTCGACCGAAGGATTTGGGTGGAACGAGTGCCGCGCGGTGTGAAGTGGATAAGCCGTACCTGCTATGCGTTCCATTGTTTATGTTAATGGTTTTATGAAAACAGCTGACGGAACTGAAGAGGTAACAAGAGATAACAGAGGTTCACTTTTTTTTCGTTACATTTTTTAGACTTGTTTATGACGATTAAATAGACCGCGAAACATGTTTAAAAAAATCTATGTAATAATCTTAGGTGATGTATCGAGCCATTATCATTTTCTAAACATTCGGGTTCTTTCTAACTATGTGTTCAAGAGCTTTTAACAATAATTATCTTTTAAAACTATGTTTAAAAAATAGACACTACTCGATTGATATCCTTTCAATAAAGTGGAAAATGTTAGATGCAACTTCAGCAATGAAAAAATTGCATCCTGAAAGGAACTCTTGACAGTTTTACTTTAAATTGTAGAAGGTTAGACATTAATTCTAAAATACATGACAGCGAAGCGATTACTTTGTTTAAGTGCTGTTTAATAGGTCCAGGATCCCCAAAATACCATTTACACATCATTTTAGAGATGGTTGATAAAGTAAAACTGAGCTTAATGGAAACGCTTCGCGCATTATTTTCCATTCAGTTTAGCTTTAATGTTTAACAACCTTTATCCTCGTTTAACGCTAATAAAAATGCAAAAGATGTTATCGATTTTTTTGTCGCAGTGGAAATAGTAAATTGTATAAATCTTTTAAGAATTTCAATCTTTTTCCCTCCACTATCTTAAAACGCTCAGCAATTGAAATGTACAGTACAGGCACGACATGCTGCGAGGTTGATTAATAAAATCCAATCGCATCACGCTGTGTTTACTCTTCGCATTATACGATGCCTAAATCGCCCCAGCTTTCAAACGTGGTTCCAATCCATCGAGTACGACATGTCTTTCCAGCATTTCCATCCGGTTAGCCACCATTAGCCATTCAATGGCAGTGCTGCCAATGTTTCTATTGGGCTCTAACGTTCCGAAAATTAGTATACTCCACGCACAAGGAAACGAGGTCACGTTCGCGAAACCATGACGGTGGGTACCGGGGTTTGAAAATCGAAGCAAAAATGTGTCCTCTCGCAAATCGATTAACAACATTCTCCGGCCGTGTGGCCGTGATTTGCCATTTGCCCGGTTTGCCGACCGTGCAGGAATATTGAACAATCGTGATCCGGGCAGTTTCTCTGCTACGGTACGGTTAGGGTCCTGTACTGGCCCCCGTTGCTATACAGCCCGCATGATGGCCGGGAAAACGTGCCCCGATCGATTCGGTTTGTCAGCGACAGCAAGCAACACGCGGGCAACACATCTCGGCATTTTTCTTCCCGCTCCAATTGGAAGTAACGATGATGGCAACGACCACCGGTCGGGGTGGGTGATAACTGTGACCTGCCGGACTTTCGGAACGGTTGCGTGTTTCACGCACTTCGCTTGGTTTCGATTGCACACACCACGGTTGTGAGGCGTTTTGGCGTTGGTTTTTGTGGGGCCAACCACTCGACGGTACACACCGGGCACAGGCAATCCCGCCGGTGACCATAATCGATGAGAGATGAGCGAGCGGAAAAGCAATGGTGCTTCTATGTGGTTTGGCACGGTGTTCACCGTGTGGCAGTAATATTGAAATGAGCAACCACACGATCGCGCTACCATCTCGCATCCATGCACTAACTTATTCATAATCCGGTAGCGTGTAGGAATTTGTGTGGTTTTTTTATTCCTTTATTGATGTGTGTATGACACTCATGCTCGGTTTTACATTATATGCAGGTGTGTCCCATGTGTGCGGTGGAAACATATCTATGATAAATCCAACACCTCAAGCCATTGTCAAATAGCTGCACTTTTATTGAGATAATTATTGCTCGTAACAACATTTGAAACACAATTTCAAATTAGTCTGTATAGCTATATGTTAGCAGTCAATTTAAATTTGGTAATGACAGGCAAAATAAAAAGATATTTTCTACACCAGCCTTAAAATTCTCATCAAATAATTAACGAATTAAAAATACATTTCTCACATCCAGGAGGGCGCTTTCACGACTCAAATACACAAGATTTTTTTGTATTGTTATTATATTGGACGAAAATTCAAATTGTACAATATTGGGAAAATTAATTTGTGGTAGAAAAAATTGGATATAATTCATGCATATTCCATGAGAT
>KB663721.1:13677165-13808676 GCA_000349025.1 Anopheles minimus | reverse complement strand
AGTTGAGTGAGTTGTTTCACACATGAATTATTTAACTCAATGAAGATTAATTTAACTGTTTAGCAGTAACTTTATGCGGCTTACTATTCACTCATTTATGAGTGAGCTATTTGAAACATGAGTTACTTAACTCAATCAATATTAATTGAACAATCAATTATATGAGTGAAATGAATCGCGAAATAAATGACTCTTTCATAAATAGTTGATAACTTAAATAACTATTTCTAGAGTAAATTTGTGGCATGACAACCATCAGTTTTGGAACTTAAAAATTATTCCTAAAGAATCGGTTTAAAATTTAACTCTTTAATGCAACTCACCTACTCATAACAAAATTTATATTAGTGAGTTATTATTCCTATCACTAATCCCCATGCTCAATTAATCTCATCCATTTAGTTTACAAATGACCACGCACTTTTCTTTTACATTTTTTTTCGAAATGGTTCAATTTTATTCACAAATCTACAACCTTTCACCTCGGGCACAACACGTATTACCATCGTTTCAATAGGATCTCCAATGTTTGGACCATCCTTGTCAGTGAGGGAATATGAATATTCTTCCACAAAAACGATTTTTGTCAATTTTCACTCCATAAGCCATACGACGTGTCAGGAGTGTCCGTTACCCGTGTCATAAAAATACTGTTTAAAGTGAGATGAACGATGTCATTCTTTTGAATCTAGCTTTCCTTTTCTATCTCCATCCCCGGTCTGCAGCAATGTTCCTTCTGGCACTTTCAGGTTGATCACATGTATATGGCGCCCGGGAATGTACCGCGTGGCAGAACGCCATAAAACACTCCACACTTTTGGTTCGTAAGGTGTGTTTTGTGTGCCCCGAAAGCCGTTGGTACTATTGAGCAAACTTAGAAAAAAAAATAGTTCACACACCCCATCTCTAAGCGCTCCGTACAAATTGTGAGTGGATGAAAGGAAATGGTAATAGTAACAACTACCAAAAAAAAAACTACTTCTCAACTACCCATCGGAACGCGACGTCGTACGTTTTTCATAATCATTAAAGTGCCGTACCTTAGCACTGCGTACTAAAGTTGTGTATCGACATAAAGTGGTACGCGTGAACAGTCCAGGACAAGGTTTGTTTTCCACCCCCACCCTGCTCATTTACCTAGCGGGTGGGTGTAAAAAGGAAACTTTGCTGCTTTACGACCACAAAAGGGCCCGCAACGCTTCGCGGTGGACCAGGCCGCTTAGAATGATTACGATTCTGTGTGGTTGTGTGCGCGCTTGTTCTGGTGTGTGACGGCACAGGTGACAAGGAAAATTTGAAGACCGAGTAGGGAAAAGAAAAGCTATTTGATAGGCCTAGCATGAAAACAGTGCCTCAGAGTTCCTTTCGTGAGGTGGAGTTTTAGATTTTGGACAGTTTTCCTCTTCCATCATTGGGATGGTGTGCGGTGGACGGTGGAATGGAAACTGAGATTTATGATTGCTGAAGATGCTACTTCTACACGCGCCAAGATGTCCTGGTACTGATGCTGAGCGTTTCAATCTTTCTCCGTAGACGTATTGCTCCGCTTTTGTGTGTCATTTTTGGCACTTTTTGCTGACTTTTAGGCTGGCTTTATACGTTTTCCTTTGCCTTAACGTACCTTTGTACTGTCAATTCTTGAGAGACGTAAAAGCAACACGAGTCGGCTGTTGGGGCGCGGCGTTGGAAAAGCCACTTTTGACGGCTTTTGGAGCCCGACTTACGGAACGTGTGAAACTTTTGCTTTTTGTTTGAGCATTTTTGTTGTTGTTTTGTTTTTTCACTTTCACCATAGTTTATTGTCTCCTTGCAGACGCGGCCTCTACTGCGGCTCGTGTCCTCGCCGAGAGTGTGATCGCGACATCACACGCTGCTTCCGGCGCTCAAACAAATCTTTTATGTATGAAGTGCATCATTAGTTCGCCTTATGGTTTGAGGTAGCAGCAGCCGCCCAACGTTCGAGGCCGTTAGCAAGCGGAGGCCTGAACGCGGTTGCCTTTCATCACAAAGGCAGACAAAATTCGTTACTTGCACGTTGAGTGTTTTGTCGTTATCTCTCGGCTGTAATGCATAAAAAAGGACACAGGCAGGCATGCCTATGATTGTACAGCGAACCGGAGCGGATGCTTAGTGCGTGGGCGGTGTCCCCAACGCCCACACCATGATCTCGCCTCTTATTTCGAAACAGTGCGCGGCAATGATACATCAGGAAAAGTTTGCTAATGAAACAGTGGTAGCAACAGCTTCAATCACCTGTTATGAACATATTCAGGCATCAAAAAACCAGCGCAGCGGTGCTGGGGCGTTTTTGTTCGTTTTTACTCTTATTTACAGAAGCACGACATTTATGTTTGTTAGTTTGTGGAGTTTATTGTGCTCCATCTTTGTGCGTGTGTGTGTGAGTGTGTGTGGGACGTTTTCATCTTTTTGCTGCCTTTGTTTGACGCACAGCTAAGCAAATAGTAGGGAGTATTACATTGTGCAACGTGAGTCGATATTTGATGTTTGTGAAAGCGCTGTCAATGGTAGGAGCAACGTTCGTTAAGGCGTTTAACGAACGTGCATAACGACTAAACTAAATAAACGAACCTTACTATTAAAAAATAACTATATTGTTGATGAATATTTACGTAGTTCGTTTATGAAGGCATTTAAAATATTAAAAAATCCAAACTAATAATGTGTTCGTGTTCTCAAACTTATCAAGCTCTAAATTCACTTAATAAAAATTTTAAACTTTCTTGTTTGATTCAGTTCATCATTCATCAATATTTTCATCATTTTACTCTGCTTTTGATTGTGCAAGTTTTGATGTTTTAATCGTTTCAATGTGTCTTTACTGTCTTACTCAATTTCCTAATGTTTTAGTATATCCTTTTTTGTTATTTTTTACTTATTGTTTCAAAACTCATTTTCATTGTTCAGTTATAATTAAATATTTTAGATTTATAAATGTGTCTTTGGCTTAACTACTTTATTACTCAGTATTTTGATCCTTTTTACGTTTTAGTTTACGGTAACTATTACATTATTCATTAACTTTCTTTTTTATTGCTTATAATCGTCGATTTTAGATCTCGTTGTAGAGTTAATACTTTAATGCCTATATATGTATTTTTTATTTCTTGACTTACTATTTCATTTTTCCCTTATATCTTTTTTATGTGTCATTGTTTTGTGCATGATTTGAGTTCTTATCATATTATTCAAAATAATCTTTATACTTTCTGCTTATTTCATATCTCTAACCTATTGGAGGTACGTGTCGTTATGCTCCAAGCCACTTAAACATTTTTCTTTTATAGGGTGGGGAAATGTCACAGAAAATTTATTTCGAATCACATGCTTCAATTCGACACGACGCAACACATTTGCTGCCGTGTGCGAATTTGCGCTCACCTGGCAAGATCTTGAAAAATTGAATGAAAAAAAAAAGAACAAGAAAAGCTTAATCGGTCGCTCCGAGCGAGATGAGTGATAAAACAGAAGGTACGTCACCGGTCGGATCGCGTTTCGTGTTTCCCACAGGGTCACATATCCACCCGTCAGCTGACTAATCGCGGTTTACCATCGCTCTCCGGGGATAATGCCTTTTGCCGATTCGCCCATACCCACGGACCCCATTCCGCCGTTTTCCCATGATCCGGGTTCCACCCCGGGGGCAGTACACAATCCTTTCTTGCCGTGCTTGTCAGCACTCAGAGGCTCGGCTTAGCCTTGTCGGTTCACATCACCGGTGCAGAAGCCGATCGGGCACATCTCGCATCGGATTTGCCTGCGATACGTGCCATTACCGCTCCCAGTCCAGGTTTTTCTTCGTCCGATCCGTGCGCCGGATGGGGGTAGCGGCAATTGGTTTTCGCTTAGCAAACAGCTGACACGGTTCTCATCATGCTTTTATGTGCTGGTGGTATTTTTCTTTCGCTTCCACTGCATTCTCGTCGGGTCGGGTTTTGATTGCCGCTCGAACGTGCAGCCGGGCTTGACACGAAATGTCGATTGCAAAATTTAATCTTCGCTTTGGATTGCACTTTTTTTATTTGTTGGTGGTTGCTTTTTATGCTTTCATTTTGCAATTCCGGGTTTGGGTACACATAGTTTGTCACTAATGTGACCGAAAAGCAGACGGACCAACCCAACAAGCGCTTGTGCTACATTATTTGGGATTTTTTTATTGTAGTCTACAACTTTACACTAGTTTTTCTCACTCACAGCGGAAAAGCACAACGTTCTTGTTGACGCTTACAAACACCGAAACACCACCCCAGTGCCATTTAGTTCGATTACCAACTGGTTTGGCAAACTCATTTACAGCGAACGCAAGGGAAAAATAATAAAACACAAAACATGCCATTGGAAGCTGCGACGACAACGGGTGTTTTTGTGCTTTTACACAACTATTTACATCCGGTTAGTGTTTGTGAAACATTCGTATCGGGCCAGCTGTGTGCTGTGTAAGCTGTAGCAGCAATGGTTGCATTGAAACATAAACTGTTAACCACCTATCACTCTGTGGTAGTTGGTAGGGCGGAAATAATCCTATCACAGGGGTGGACAAATTAAGCTATCGTTTCGTAAAATTTTAGTTGCAACCGGTCAAGGTGAACCGCAATATTCCTGTTTTCCATACTAACTGCCCGGTATGCCCATGGACAAGTTTACATGGAAATGTACTTTATGTGACGTCTGCTCGTAACACTGCTGCATCTTTCATGAAGCGTTGCATTCCATTTAACCACTTCCGTGAGAGGAATGAATTTGAAATTCCCACAAAATAGTTTCATGCGTCCGTCACGAAATACTGAAGAGGATATTTGATTAATATAATATAGCAGGGACGCTTTTATATTATTTTAGAATTTTTAATAATAAATTTTAATCTTCTGTGTAGAGATGAATAATTAAATTCATTCAAATGTATTGCTACACACTAGTATTTCCTTAAACATAGACAAAATAAATACAACCATATAACAAACAGTTCCCAGAAAATCGAAAATAAACCATTACAGAATAAGATACAAAGCACACCCGACTGATAATACCGTTGTCAGACCGGAAAACGCATTTCAATTGAAGGATCCGTTTCCTGTGGTTCGGCGAAAATGAGAAGGTAAACCAATAAACCATCTCTTTGAATAAAACATTCTCATTCAAGGTGCGTAACAACGGTCGAAGGTGAAATAACCAAAAAAAAAAAAAGCTCAAACAGCTCAACCCACACCTATCTCGACCTCGTTATTTACCAAACCCCAGAAATGCCTAGTGCGTGGTAGAATGCTTTAGTGAACAAAAAAAAAGAAAGCGAAAAAAAAAGGATTAAAGGTACCATTTGTACACTTTTTAGCTTTGCGTGGTTCACGGTTTCAGCTGGGGGAGTCGTTGGCCAATCTGATGCGGTCGATCCGAAACATCGGGCGAACACAGCCGTCACACAGCTGCGTGATTTCGATGTACGAGCGAACCACTTTATATTGATATTGAGAAGCCACGGCACGCCGCACAAATCGGTTGTATGCGCACTTATTTGCCTGTCGGACAAGGAGGTGAACCGCAAGGGAAAAAGGCCATTGCGTATAACATAAGGATGGTAGAGAAAAGTGAATGGAGATGGAGATAACGGACCGAGAGAGAAAGACAGCGATTGCTCTTCAACAGGAACCTCTTCCGGGGTGGTTGTAGAGTTCTAAAGAATGTACATAATCCGCTTAACGGGTTTCAACCCTTGTTCTGTCGTGCTTTCGATAAAAAAAAAGCAAAGCAATTGAAGAAAGGTAGCGTATGTGGTTACGGAATGATGAAGCGAACGGATGCCCCGAAAAGCGCACTGAAAGCAAAAGAATACCTTCACCGCATATTGTAATCAGGCGACTATCGGATACATCACCGCAACAAGCTGATATTGTATGCGTTTTTCTTCATTCACAAGCAGTCAGCATCAAGGTAGTCACTCGGTACACATATACAGCCTAATCTGTGGTGAAGCAAGCGCGTACAAAAGAGAATGGTGGGAATTTCGTTCCAAATAAAAGAAAATCCCAACCCGCGTTTAATGGGAAGAATAAATCTTGATAATACATGTGCCCGGTAAAGTCCACAAATCACGCATGCTTGCGTATCGTTTTTCGCAGGGCCAAGCACATGTACCCTTTTTTTTTGTCTTCTCGACGGGGGACTGTTCCACATCAGCAATATTTGTTGCTTTGGCTGGTTGGTTAGCTTTCGGAGTTGGGATTTGAATAAAGATTCGAAGATTATCCTGGATGAAAAAGTTCTGTACAGCTATGTATTGTATATTGGTTTATTTTCAATGTTTATTTAAATCATTACCTACGAAATACCAGGCGCCTCCATGAACGAAAAAAGCTCGTTAACATTAATGTGCAATACATTTCCGGCAGTTTAGGGAGACAATTTTTGCAAAATAAAAAAATGGCAATTATAAAAATAAATCTGAAAAACATATCGTCATATTTGTAAAGACAAAGAAAAAATAATATTTATTAGCGATCTTATGAACAACCAGGCGCCTCCATTGAATGGTTATAAAAATGTAATATGTAAAAACATTTTTTTTTTTTAGATTCCAAAATCCTGACATTTTGTCACTGAACACTATACGAACTTGTCTTACAGACGCCCACATGTTTGTGCGATACAATAATTGTCTGCAGCCGAGGTTGATCGCTGTTGATTACAATTTTTATTAGCGTTGCGCCAGAACGGTTGAATGGTCGATTACAAATGCCATTCGAAGACACACGCTAGCCAACCATCGAAGACATTACAGAACGAGAGATAAGATGTTGGATCGAGAATCAACAGATGCTTCCAATGCGGGCGGTGGTACCGTGTGCGCGCATGGTTTCCGTCCGTTTCGGTGCGATAGCATTTGGGCGTCGTCGTAAACGATGATTTAACGACGTGATACTCAAATGAAGTGAAGCTCGTTAATGAAACGAACCCGAATTGGTTTCAGGTTTGTGTCATAAAGATTAAAACTCCTTTCCAGACGACAAACCGTGGGAAGAAATTAATTAGTGTGCGAATCAGTTTTAGTGCATGAAGTTTACAATTTACAAAAACAAACAAGCCTTCAGATGTCATCGAAAAGCAAAACAAGAAGCAGCAAAAAAAAACAAGCATGCTATCGTTTTTATTTCGCATTATCTACCCCCTTCGTACCATTTAAGCAGCAGGTGGGTTGCACTGATAAATGCGCATGTAAATTAAAAAGGAACGCTTCCAGCTGCATCGTGATGATAAATGGCAATTCATTAGCACCGCACATGCACAGCGAGGCGCCAAATTTCATTTTGCGCAATGAAGATATACTGCTGGCTAGCGGAACTGTTCGGGAAAAGCAACAAACACAACGCAGCGGATAAAGTTAGTGTTTTGAGCGCTCTTTTACCTATGAAGCTAAAGCACGAAAACATTCGTGTGTCCATTTTTGCATGCCATATGTCCTATGGGGAAGAGTGCGATGCGCTGGTATGCAAATCCATGGACAAAAAGTTAAGAAATTACCATAAAAAATGTGCCAGAAGTTGTTTGTTTTTGGGAAAGACACGTTCGGTTCGGGTTTTACGTGCAAATAGTGGACAGTTCTTATGAAGAAATCCCTTTTGTTTAATGCAAATGTTGCATGATTTACAGTGATAAATATAACTATACAGTATGCTCAAAGGGAAATATTATAATAAAACATTTAAAAAACAAAATAACACAAAAACAATACAAGCGTACATAAACGATGCTTTAAACACCTTTCAAATGTACCAGTTTAGTTGGCCATTACCGTTACAAAATAATAAAGGAAAAACATTGCTCCAAAAAGGATAAGCCAATTTGCACGAGCATCCAACCGTAAATTTTCTCGCACCGAACGGGATACACGAACGGGCATGTGACGCCAAGCGTTCGGGATCGCATTATAGTTTGATTCGATTTCCATGTTCCACCAAGGGATAATTGACAGGAAGTCAACGGTGAGCGAAGACAATCTCGTCGAAATGTTCGCCTTTCCTCGGTTTTCTTTCCTGCCTCACACGTAGCATTCAAAAAAGAATTCAAGGCGTCTGCCCAGCAGATCGGAAACAGGGATGAAATTGCAACCCACAATGTAGGTTAAAAAGAAACGGAAAAAAAACGTCCCAATATAAAGCTAGGAAACCGATAGCTACTAACCAACTGGACAACAGGCATCTATTTCCGCCAACCGTACTTAAGCTGTGTAGAAACGACATCCTTTGAGGGTAGTTAGTTTATAGTGTTTTTTAGCAAAACGAACGGTGAGTTTGGGGACTCATGTGTTCGGAATAAAGTTCCAAATGCAACTGTGGTGCATGCAACATATTTCTGTTATAGTAGTATTAGAAATATAATTGCGTTAAGCAACACGACACTCTTTAATGTTGATAAAGCTATGAGAAGTTTAAAAAAACATTGAACTTCTACTACAGACGAGAACGTTACTATAATGCCAAAAGGGGTCTCAAAATTCTTATATAATAATTTTTTGCAGCACTTTTTTCTGTTTTTTTTTTTAAATCATAATTCTGCAAAAACAACTTTTCAACATGTTTATATCCATTACTGCACAAATGTTAGTGACTTTGTAAGACTTTTCAGAATTCTTAAAACATAACAATATTCCAAAAGCGGATAAAAATGCAATAAATTGACCATCAACAATTCTTCATATGGATGCTGCAGAGTTATCAATAATTTTTTCAAGTAGAATGAGGAATTTTTTACTGCTGTAAGAAGCTTTAAATTTTGTTTTTCTGACAGCAAAATTAAAAACAATTTTATTTTCATATATACCTGCTCGTAAGTCTATTATTCGGCAATATTTTTCGGCTTTTACATCAGCTATTTTGAACAATTGTTCTAGCGGGGTTTTTAAAGCGCTCTATGTTCTTTCTATATACAAATCGATGGGGCAAGATTTTCACTGCCTTAAAATGGTGCCACGAAAAACAAAAAAAGCCATACGTTCACTTATTCATGAGCCTGAGGCTGGAAATAAACTATTAAAATATTTACCAAGCCAAATTGCCACTAGGCAGCAGCGTTTGGAAAGTCACAGCACAAATCCGAGCAGCACGTCCGGACTACAACGTGCCGTGAGCCATTTCTACCATTGATAACTCGAATGAATAAGAATAAGAATTCTTACAAACACGCAAGAATGAAAGCTCACTGTGAAAGCTTTTGTGTTTTAAAATTTGTCACACCGAATTAAGGAAATGGTAAGCGTTTCCTTACACATTGGTTTGACTATGTTTTCTTAAGTAAAACAATTGTAACAACGATTAACACAACATTTATAAAATTCTAGCTTATGTTTGCTGTGGTTTTCTTAAAGCTTTGTATCATAACATACATGCTACATTCTCCATGTTCAATTGCAATGGCTAAGGGTTGTTTGCGAGTCTTCCTAAAATAGGCGTTTGCCCTTGCCTGTGCTGTTTCGTTTGCAAAGTGACTCGATTTTTAGCAGCTGGCAAGTGTTGGATTATTCATCGGCTTAACGTCGTACTGGGACTGCGACAGACGAGTGTCATGTTTGACAAAATGCAAAGTGTGAAATAAAACAAAGGCACGACCTATATTTTTGCATCCCCAGTAGGGAGATGGGCAGCTGTGAGTTATTTGTAGCGTAGCCGGACAAAACACGCAACAGTTTATAAGCATTACTTTTTGTTTAAAGCTGTTTGTGTATATTTGGGTTTTATATGAAAATTATTGTAGTAAATAAATTATAAAATTTAAAGGTACACACATGCACGCAGCACTTTCGTAGAAAAAGTGCAAAAATATATTAAAACAACACGAACGATGAGCACTTAACTTCCAAAACTGTTCCACCCGTGCACAACTCGATCATTTATTAACGACCCACAAACCGTTTTCTTAGCACTGACGTTATCGGATTTTCACCTTCCCCGTAGAGCCCAGGCTTAGCCCAATAACACACATAGAGCAAAAGATTCGCATGCGTGCCGAAAGCAATTATGGCACGGCAAATGGTAAACTCTGCTTCCAAGCTTCCAAAATGAGTTTCAATTCAAGCTTCCACCAAATGCCCGAACGGCACGCACTTAAGCAAAACACGAACCCGAACGGTTTATGGGCTGCCGTTTCGGCTTCGTCAGGGCGGTGGGATTGTTCGGCACCCTTTTGATTTAACCAGCATACGTCAGTTTTGCAGATCCATTTCATCTGTCATGTGCCTTCCGAGAAGAGGAACCATTAACTTACGATGGTTCTGATTACTTATGCGGCTGGGAGTAAAAGAAATATTATATTATGTAAGCGTTTATTATTCACCTCAAAGCATTTTACTCAGAGGCGTTCTGGGTATGGACGCCCAAAGGTATGCAATTTTATAAATAATCAATTTCAAGAAGAAATTATCACGGTCGTTTAGACAATTTGGAATTGGAAGGAAATTAAACATTTGCAATGAGCCTAAAATTATGCAAATTGCATCTAAAACCAGAAAATATTTTAATAAGAGTGAGAACACAATTTTAAGCAAGAGTGAAAAATAGGCCATCCATAATACCAAATTAAAAAACAAAAAAAAATCATTATCAAATTACTTTCCACAATTGCTTTGCCCGGGCTAATTGGTCTCTGATTATGATTCTACGACCCGTAAAATACACACATCAAAAAAGGGCCATAAAAACTGTCACTTTATACAAACGAAATCCGTTCCTGTATCATCTCCGTGCCATTTTTCCACCGCACGTCCCACCCCGCATGGCCAGGGACGTAATAAATTTCTCCGAACAACAGAGACCTTCTTACGCTATTAGGTACATTCCATCGCTCCACCGAGACTCGTTAATCGGTGTGGATAGTAGCTGGGGAAAAATTTATGCACCACTTGTCATCATTTAATAGCGATGCAGTTCTTCGAACCATCGCTTCCTTCACCGCTCACCGCTACTGCAAGCACTGCATCAACGCCTCCAAGTCACAATAATTAACGTCCAAACAGTCGACCAATCCGGTACGAACCGGCGCCAAACAGTAAAGGGACGCAAGAGTTTACAAGACACCGCCAAACGGAAGCACATTCGACAAAGTTTTGGAGCAACTTATGCCCCGGCCACGGTCCCTTTGATGTCGGCCAACCCTTGTACTCCTGCGAGCAATGAGTTTCACATGGAATTAAGTGCCGCATGGTGACCGGAGGATAGGTTTGGTGCCTAAAGATGGATGAGTGTAATTAAACAGTACTGCCTGGTACTGTCGGGTGAAAGCAACGCCAAGAATGGACGAAGGAAGCACAAAAAGTTGCTCCTTGGCCAGGTAGTTCCCGAGCCAAGCTGTTCAAACCGGTATAGGTGTGTGGAGGATCGTCTCGTTCCTTCCTTTTAGGGGTGAGTTGCATTAAAATAACTTCCAGCATTCGATGAGGGAGAGTAAAATTGCAAAGTTTTTACTGCCACCGGAGAGCGAGAGAGTGAAAGAGGAAGGATGGACAAAAAAAGTTACGGTCCGGTAGAAAGCCCGGAAAGTTATAATTTATGTGTAGCGCTATTCGCTTTTTGTTTGTCCCGCCTTGTCCCGAACGATAGACACGAAATATTCGAGCTTATGACTTGGATCTTGAGTTTGTTCCTTTTTGCGTTGTGCTTTTGCGAGGTGCTAGGCGCTGTTACTAGTTTGTGCGATTTAATTCTGTCTTTTTTTTCCCTAAAAGGAAAAGTTGTCTGCATTCGGGCGATCGAAAGCATCAATGAAACTCACCTTGAATGTTACCAACACCAACTCTCAGGTATTTGGGGAAAGTTAATCCAGGAGATGCTAGCTCACAATCCTGCGGCTCGCTACGATCATATAAAGTGACAGTGTGATTGTGTATGCAAACGCGTAAAGGTTTATATACTACATCAAACACCCTTCACGTGTCACCTGGTACGCTGTTTCTGTCCGGTTAATGTAAATGTTATTGTTTCTTCCACCGATGGGAATTTCCTTCTTTTTTCTAACCAACATTACCTCCTGTCTGACATATTGGACACTGATTTGGGTGTGCCGGATGTAGGATTCGTTGGGTTAGGTTGTTAACTTTTCAAACACACACACACACACACACACACACACCCACAACAGAAGGAGGAAAGAAAACATTTGACGGGTATCTTCCCGGGACCGGAAGATCTTCTTTTCGGTGTAAACTGGTTTGTATTTGAGCGTTTGGAAGGATTTTAATGTCACCGTTATTTCAATTGTGTGGAGATTTGTTGGATGAACTTGTTTGAGAAATGGTGTAGTTTTTCTTTTTTTTTTTGTTCTTTTGTGCCACAACAATATTTTCTCAAAACTTTTGAGTGACAACTTGAAAACGATCTAATGTGTCTCCGGGGATATGTTTATATTTTCGGAAAGATTTTGAAAGTTTTATTCATGCCACTTGACAGATGTCAATAAATTTGCACTCTTTCATAACAATTGTTTTTACTTTTCGGTAAAAAGATAAAATAAAGTCCCCATTCCTGTGAGGGATATGCAAGACTACAACAGGGATATGAAAAAGAAAAATGCAGGCGCTTAGCGCACAGGTTAGTATAAATTTTATCAATTAAGGCCTTCCCGAATCTCTTACTTTTTATTTAATCTGACGACTTCCTGTATATTTCCTGTAGTCACTAGAATGGTATGTAAATACTCAATTGTTTTTGGTTTATGGATGAGTCTGGTTAAAATTGAGACACCCCTTTTGGTTTATTAGACTGAGCATTGAAGTATGAGTATGCGACATAGAAATAATTGAGAAACTACGAAAAATACTTTTAATTCAATCTGTACTTTTTCAGCCACAAACTGAGTACAAATTAAACACTCTCAGTAAAAAGATTAATGCTCCGAAAATGGAATGCAGTATAAGTTTACCCGCGGGCTTTAATCTTTCGGTGCATGACGCACTCCATTAAGTGACAATTTGGAACGTCAGGTCTAGGTCATTCGTTTCACAGATCATTGCATGACGGGGTCGCAGTTATATTGGGCTACAAAACAGCTAAGGTCAACCGGGACTGTTCCAAATGTGCACTCTCAAGGTTTAACCAGCATGACGTTGACGAAGCAAAAATATACCAATATCTTATCGCATTTTTTCCATCTTAACGTCATATGACGTTCGTTGTGTTGTGCTTTGACCATGCTAAAGGAGGAGATGATTATCTCGAATAAGCAACGATGTGTACACACGAATTTTGCAATTATACAAACGAACAGCCAGAGCTGCAAGAATGCAGGCTACGAGTGGTGCCACTATGCACAAGCGAACCAGAAACCAGTGCAGGAATTATTCAAACAGCACGAAGGGCCGGAGACCGTGAAAAGGTATGCTTTTCCGATTCCATTTACGAAACGAATTCGGGCAGTAATGCAGCAGTGAGAAGGAACGCACCGAACCGTCTTGGCCCAGGTCAGCACAGAGCGTACCGACAAGCGCGAAGTAACTAATTCCCCACAGTGCAGTCAACGGCCAACCGACCAACGTCGTGGGACGACTCGCAAGGGCGAGAAGAGAAAATGATTATTTATGAATTCAAATGAGCTGCTGCCGTAATTTACTACATCTGCAGTGTGATGCCTTCTGGGGGTGAATGGTGACGGTGATTGGATGGATGATGTTGGGCATTGCGCTTCACGTGTGATTGCTTACCGGCCCTGGAATGGGTGGGTAAGTCAAGGGCGGAAGCATCTCGTCAGAGAACCAAAAAAAAAAACACTAAAATTATCCTTTCCCAGCGGGTGGCCTGGGAGTAGTCATCAAAACTGAACTGACACCAAATTTGCTTCGCGTTTGCCAAAACCAGTGACAAACTAAACTGCAAAAAAAAAACAAGAACCTGCCTTGGCAGTCCTTGGGGAGGAGTTTTATCTTGTCTGCCCGTGACGCAGAGTCAAGGTTAGATGTTCATGTTGATGCAGTCACTAAATGTGTTTTCAGTTGCGTGGCGTGAATAAGCCCCTCAGCGTACTCGTGTGTGTGTGTTTTCATTTCCGCTGGTTGCGAATTTCCGTTTCACATTTTCGGCGACGCATAATTCAACCAAATTGGTGGCGGTGTGCACACCGGTTATGTACCGCCGCATCGAATATCAGTACACCGGCGAAACACGGCCTGTATCGTCCCTCGAGGGAAATCTCAGGCGCACGAGGAAGGCGTGTTTATTTTTTGTCGCCAGCTGCGTGGATTAATACGATCACTAGCCGGATGTGAAGCAATAAATTGATTAACGCATAATTCATCCGACGGTTTTCGACGGTCGTTACGTTTTAATTACTTTGCAAATATTGCAGCATGTGCCTAGCGTAACCCTTCCGTTTCACTTGCAGCTAACTGTGCGCCTAAATTGCTGCAATCGACGGACCGTCGAATACGGCCGTCTCTTTCACGCAATGGTGTCATAAACTTGTGAGATTAAATTTAAACATACAAAACCATGGGAGTGTTTCACTTTCCTCCCCAAACGCATACACAGCGCACGATAATTTAGACGTTTGTTTTGGCAGCGTCAACTTACGCAAACAAACAAGCGAACCGTACCATATTGCAGGCGCGAACGGGAGCAGACTTTGATTGACAAACGCTATTCCGGGCGGCCTGTGCTGGTATAGCTTGTGGCAAAATATTAGAATAATATGATTAGCCCATTAAGTCACGATCAATAAACAGCTACCCTGTCCACTGGGGGCACACAGTCGACCGCACTTTCCGCGGTCGATGGAAGTAATTGCATGTGCATATTTCAGGTAGCGAATGGGAGCTGCCGGTGAAGCGTACTTCCACTGGTTCCACGCTTTGACGGGTGGCATTTGATAATTTGATGAATGCTCGGCCGATATGCTAATGATTGATTTCATACTGATTTCGTAATGATATGGATTGTTTTGAAATTACTAACAGAAGGCCATTGCGTGGGACCAGTGGACGTCATGAATATTTTTCTAGCTTTTGTCAAATGAGCTTTCCAAATAGTTTATCAGCAAACGATTGGTTTTCATTTTTTTATATTATCTTATTGTTCATGTATTGCTTCACTTAACAGAGTGGAAATGTGCTGTATATGATATTTAATATGATTTTGATATGCAAATTGCATAACTCTGGGCGTATTTCTATTTATCCTATTGTAATTTCACTTTCAATAGGATAAAATGGAGCATTAAATATTAGAGAAATCACCGAAGCAAAACTGTATCAATGGTGCAATAAATTAGCAATAACCATGAGTAATCATCATAAAGATTTTCTGAAGCACTCAAAACCACTTGCATATTCCGAAGGCAGAAGCATCTTCACAATAATGCCGCCTGAAAACTTATCTCTAAGCTGTGCGTCGTGTGTTGTTTCAAGTGCGATTAGCCTTAATCCAACGGTTCATGTTTGATTGGTCGAAAATCTTTATGCAAACATGTTGTTAGCCAAACATTCCCTTAACCCGGTAGACGATAAAAACCAATGAAATACAATAGAACCTCTCTATTTGTCTTTCTCGCTCTCGCAACTTTCTCTACCAAAAACACAACACACCATCAATGTTTCAGCGGCAAACATCTCGGAAGTTGTGATCCTTATGCTACACAACAATCGAAAAAGCCTCAACGAAAAACACTCGCCAAGAAAAAAAAAGCAACTCCACAGCACTCCAAACTTGGGGCGCATTAGGTTACATGCTTTACGAACCACCGGGGGTAGAAGCCTGAGCGTTCCCCTTTTACTCTTGTTCGGGGTTTTTCTTTTCCGTTCCTGGGAGGAGTTGGTCAAACTTTCACCGAACAGCCTTTCCAATGTCAGCAGGCTGCAAACAATCGAAACGGTCGATGTGTGAAAAGACAGCTTTCAGCGAGCGCCGTGCCCGGGCTTGCAAGCCTGTAACCGGACGGTGTAGCACAGAACGTCGTCAGAAGAAAATAACTTTTTTTTTTCGTACTTTCTTCTCGGAAATCTTCTGTTTTGCTTTTGCATTCAACCGAACCACCCATAGCATGGGTGAAACTTTTGCGGACTAACAAAAGCATGTGTTTTACCTTTTGTTTTTGTTTTGTTCCGATTGTTTCTTTTTCGTTAAGATCATGTACATTTTGGGTAGGCGTTGTAATGTTATGATTTTTTGAAGAAGTATTAGCTCTTTCCTGTATCTCCCTCTTTGTCTGTTGGGAAGTAGCTAGATCATAGCGAGTTACATTGGAAATTTAAAAAAATGTATTTGCTTTAATCGCTTACTCGTACTGGAACATGGCGTGGAAGAATAGTTTAATGATTTCAAAAACATACCTGTAAAGAAACAAGAACAAACAATACATTGATTAGTAATAGTTTATCCACTATTATCATTAAACATATTTCTGAGCTTATTTCTTTTCTAATCTCATCTCTCACCCGAACGAACCCAAAGAAATATTCATACGATCAATAATACCACCATAATCAACGCGCCATTTGAACCACTGGCATGGATGAACCTGTTTTTCGGTTAAACAAAAGGACAGAGCATGATTGACCACTAAATTCTAGTGCTCTAGTTTCTCCCCATTTTTGCCACGATTTCATGGTCGGACGCTGTGCGCCCATGGTCGTGGTGGCGAGCGTGGTGATTAAGCCGACCGTAGACGAGGAATTAACGTGCCCATTAAGTCCGAACCGAGAGAAGAACGGCCGGCCAGTAGCAGACGCTGCGAAAGCAGATGCCGACGCTATTACCGGCACAATGAGCAACTCGATACTGATTATGCGCGTTGTCGGTTCGTGATAAAAATAGGGCGCACGGTAATGTTGCCCCGGGTCGTTTGCTTCATTTAGTGATGACACCTATTAAGCGCACGATCGCAAATAACTACTCTGCATCGTGCCGATTCGATTCGGTTGGGATCTAATAGGAACAATTAAACGGAAAGCATTTTGTTCACCAGCATATCATACGGTGAAGAATGAAATCATCCGTCGGATTTTTTATTTTTTGATATATATGCTGAAAGAACTATCATTATTTTATTTCATGTAATTGTAAGCCTTGTTTATTTCTCGCTCACGCTTCCTGTACATTTTGCCGCGAAGTATGCAATCCGCATAGCAAAAACTTGCAAAGTTGTACAAACTCTGTGTTGCCAGAAAAGCAAAATAATTTGAATGGTATAAATATACATGGTATGGTATAATTTATACAATTTTCAAAAATTTCGCAAAGAAGCAAAGAAGATAGTTTTTTTATTTCTCTTTAAGAAAATGCCCAATTTTTAAAGCCAACGAATCTAAAGTTCTATTGCCGGTTGTACGTACGCATGAACAAGCTTGAAAGTGGGCACTTAATGTATTTAAAGTTCCTCGTAACGAAACACTAGCCACTGCACTGGCTATCGTACGTACCGCGGCTTGTTTCTCGCTCGTTGTAGCGAGGCTGCGGTTTTGCACACGTCGGGGAATTTAGCATAATTCACGTAAGCTAAGCATCCACCGTACATGCCGCTCCTAGCTTAAGTATGCAAAGTAATGCGACGACAACCGTACCCGTGTGAAGCTTCGATACACATACACACGACTGTGAAACGCAATATACATATGCAACGTCCTGCGTTTTGTAAGATAGAACCCGGATCCCGTAAAAGGGTCGCACAATTTATGTTGCGAACGGATCATGTTCCAGCCGTCGTCTAGAAGGAATGGTTGAACAATGAAGGACAGCGCGGAATTAGGAAATGCGGGATATCATCGGCACAGGAAGTGTCCCGGGCAGCTCAGCGACAAACAGGCCCGTTGCATTTCGCCAAACCACTTGTAAGGGCGCATAATTTAAAACAGCGTAAATTACGGCCGGGCAGAGTTTTTGAAACGTGGGTGGGTTGCGGTGGAGATAAGGAGAACAAGAGTTAACCAGCTAAATTATGAAAGCCTTCGTACTGTAATAACGCGTGTGCACTACTGCTTTTTAACCCAACCATGTAACATATGGTCGGGATATCTGGGTGACCTACGCATCTGCATGCGTGCATGTGCTCGGGTGATATACTGTAGCAGAGTTGTATTTATGTTTATATGTACTTGTCTTGAAGGAAACGCAGCATGAAGCGTACATAAACTGGCGACGTTGGTATGGAGTATTACTGCAGCACTGCCACCTTCGACGCAATAAAGCACCCTAAATAATCTAACAAGCATGGGTCTTGTAACTGTAAAGGAATGGGTCACGTCAAGGGAATAGTACGCATAGTCTCTTCTTGGCATAATGACATATGAGGTCATGCCTGTTTTTCCTGGCTTTTTTGTTAATCGTAGAGGAAGCTTTCCTAGGGTCCCAGTATTACATTGCAAGACTCCACGGCAACCCCCTGAATTCCAAGATTGCCATCCAGGGTATTACCTTTCAGAGTGAGTGTAAAGACGGATAAGTCAGAAATATACGTTTATACGATGACGTCTGGCGTGTTAGTTTTAACATAAGCACCATTTGTTGTATGAGCTAATGAGACTCAAGCCACGATGTTGATGCACTGCCTTGTACTCCAATAAAATAAAATCGATCGCTACATTTCATTGCTGAGTACCTGGAACAGCCGAATGTGTCTCTGCTTGATCATTTTTGCGATACTCCGAGATGACGTCGAAGACATCTTTTGTTCTGATGCTCAAAATGCGACGACGAACAATTAGTAAGCTTTAAAAAGACGTTTTTCGGGGTCTCATGTCCATCCGGACATTCTTGGTATTGTTACTCCCTGATGAGCTTCAGGTCCGCAAGGTAACCATGAACGGAAAACACAGTTTTCCCGAACAAAATCCAAAGCGGAATCCTCGGGCATCAGTTGCATATTCTAAATACCTTATGGGGATGCTGCCGTTGGCGGCTTCTTAGCCATATTTTTGTCACGTAGGCGGATTATTAGTATTTACAACGGAAGAACGGTCTTGTTTAGATTTTGGTAACGGACATGACATGTGGACGATAGACACCATTAACAAAACCTTTTTGGGTCCGTTCTAATGTTCCGAGAAACATTTACGAGATTAAATAAAAATTATTAGAAAGCTCAAATCCACAATGTAGGCTGTTTAATACAGCCTTTGATTAGCTATAATTAAGTGAGTATCTCGCTTTTAAAGATATCTCGATGGACAGTGTACACGACCTCACAAGACACATTTCGGACGGAAGCAACTTAACCTACAGTGTGCTTGTGACATGTCATGCCCAAGCACAACTGTCCTCATCAATCATCGGAAATGTTTCTTTTGCCACGTCTAGGGCTCTTGTTGCAATAAGAAAGAACTTAGTGCCTTAATTTGATTTTCTTCGTTGCTCTTTGCACTATGGGATATTCTATTTTGGCTTTTTGGTTCTTGAAGTTAAGTTTTATGACACTAATATTGTGAATAAGTTTCCACAGTTGGTTAATTTACTGGGTTTCATTATTTTGCATCGCTTCAACAAAACACGGAGATTAACAACCATCATAACTTATTTTTGGGTCGACTATTAGAGTTCTGTTAAAGTAATAAAATAGATTTTTTTTGTGTCTGTACCAACTCCTTCCTGTAGACCATAAAATAAACTGCCCTTAAAGGTAATGCTACACTGCTAAACGCGTTCATTCATCATCAACAATTAGCATGTGTTTGATGGCTAATGACATCCACAGAGCGAACGTAATTTGCCCTTGCTACTCTGGCTCTAAAGCAATCGCTGACCGTTTCTACGCAATAGTAGCAGACGGATGCTTGCTGGAAGGAGGAGCAGAAGAACGTCTAAGGAGCTTTGTATTGCCGTTCCGGTTCGGATTCTTTCATCCGCTTCGGTCATGGAAGCATGGGCATATAATTTAACGATCATTTGGCGGTCGGTCGCAGCCCATTTTTGGCTAGCCGCGGCGCGTTATGAAGTCGTACACCACGTCCGTATCACCGGAAGGGGAACACACACACACACACACGCACACACAAAGTTCCTTCCTTGCCGACGCCTTGTTTTAATGGTTTGTTGTTTTTTGTTTTCCTTTGCCGCGTATGGGTATGTGTATGTTTCTTCCGGTGCAGCTCATTTAACGTGTTGTTGTGGGTTGTGGGAAGGCATTACCATCGTGTCACGTTTGCAGGTTATGAGCTACAACGAAATCCAATTTTCTGCCAAGCAGACTTCTGCTGCTGCGTCTTCCGAACAATTACGTTCGACATCCGTACCAGGGCAGTACCATTACGGCAGTGTTTTATTGCATAACAGGCCTGCCGAATCTATCAGCGGAGATGATGTGTAGAAAAGAGACTTCAGCCAACTTTATGGTACATGAATATCAGAGTTATCTTTTCAATAATAATTGAAATGTGAGCAGAAAGTTGTTTGCTTTCATCCTATCGTTTTGTGGTATTATTGAAAAATGAAGATAAAAACATGGTTTGTTACATAATGGTGCACGATTTTGACCTTGATCTTTTGTCTGCGCGACGCATAGTAACTGGTTTTTAAATGCCCTTATAGGTACAACAGCAGCAGTATTTAAAGACTGCCGAAAGCTGGCCATCGGGCCCCGAGAGTTCTTGGGCCTGCCATTTCTGGCTTCCGTGACTTGTTTTTCGTAGACATTGGATTTCCAAGTTCTCCAATTTCACATTATCATACCAGTCTCTTTAAATGTTAATAAAACAGTATTCAAATAATTAGACTGTTGAAAGAATGAAGCAGAATAATAATATCAATTACTTAGATTCAATAGATAACTTACTTAGGTAACGTCTAAAAAACTAGGGTTATTGAAATTGTTCAAAGCCTGATTGGATATCTCATGAGTTAAAGATATAAGAAATTAGTAACATTAGGAATCCCAAAAATTTATATTTAAATAGAGGCTAGAAGAAACTGCTCAACAGCTGAAACTAAAGAGAAATGCATGTAGTAGAGCATCCTGCAGATAGTTCCAAATTATAACGCGCACGTAGCTCGAAACTTATGCACTAATCTTATTACTCCATGCACGGGAACAGTCTGATCAAAACCGTGCGCCCTTCAGCAGCGAAGCTGTTGGCGCACTTGGTTTGCTTCTCACAACTCTATCAAAAATCGAATAAATGCAAGCAGCAACAAGAAGAAAATTCACCTCCAAATAGCGCCACCAACGGATTCTTCCACTAAACTATCGATGGGTCCCAAAGGCTGCGGCTGGGAACTCTGTCACAAGCGGTTAATTCAATTCATCAACCCGCGCTCAGTTCGGGTGTGCTGCACGTCAAACACAAAGCAACTGTAGTACGGTAGGGTGCCCTTACAAAAAAAAAACATCAGGACGGAAAGTTTCTTCCCTACCGATGGCAGCCAAGTTCTCGACTGATAAAAGTAACAGCGGAGCAGTTTTCCTTCGAGTTGTTAACCTAGTCGTCGTGAAGTTCGTTGCTTGCTTTCTCACAAAGCGAAGATTGAGTTAGCAGTAACAGTGGCAGTGAAATAGAAAAGATGGTGGATACACATAAAAACACATCGTCACATCTGTAAGACGGTGCTTCTGCGACACCAAGCAATCCATCTGGAAGGTTTATCCCAAAGGGACAACACTGGATGGTTGAAATAATTCGAATGCAGGAAGAAATTACTGCATAGCGTTCTTTAATTTTATGACACATTAGGATACTTAAGTACTATCAGTTAAATATTATGATTCGATTTTGGAAAAAAAAGCATTTCTTTAAGTTGCAGGAAGTGACGTTATCTGCTTTCACTTCCGCAAGAATTGAACTCATGTTCAGGAAAGGGACCATCAAAATCAAAGTACCCAGAAGCATCATGTTAACGAAAAAGCAGCAAACATCAAATGGTCGTTCACCCTGAAGGAGTCAAACACATCGGTACGATAAAAAAGGGCAAGAAATAAACTGCATGCAGCGCAGGCAGTCATCCATAAATGTACTTCACTTCCTTAAACATGCAGTGGTCGTAAAACTGAGGAACTTACAAGAAACGCTTGTGCTTCAGCAGTTCCGCAACATCATCGTTCGATGGAAGACGGGAGATATATGTTGGGACATACCATCCCAGCCACTGCTTGACATTTTAATGGCACCAAAATACACCCATACACACTTTGCACCGGAAATTCATTAGAAACTTGCGAGCGACATTTAATGGCCGTTCGTCGTTTAATGCATTCAAGTCTCTTTTCGATATTGGAGCATGGGTTTTGTTCGGGGATGTTTTTCAAATCCTGTAAGTAACAAAATTAACTTAAACACAGTCGGGGAAGGATTATTTGAATTTTAACCATTTATCAACACTACAATATTTGCCGTATCGTTTTTATTTTTTACGATGAACCTAGATCTGGTGTGTGGTGCAAAAAACCCACGAAATTTGCTCTATCTGATTAATGTTCAATATTGACTTAAGTGTCGTATTTTTTTTACACCTCACCAATGGCGTTAGTATTTGCTGTTCTAGCTTAACACTCGACCGAAAAACCCTCCGGTCGGTGTCAAAATCTCTTCACCATTTAACGACAATCCATAGCTTGCAGCGAAGAAAAACAAAAAAAGCCCCGGAAAAACGATGCTGTGAACAGCAGCTTCCCACGATGGGTGTTTCATTATATTAGCTTTTGCAACATTGCTACCCCTACCATCACCCACACCATATTGCTCTCTTTCTCTCTCCCTCCCGTCGAGTTGAAACTCAACCAGCGACAGCCATAAATATTCATTAACATGGCACTGTCACTTCTCGGAAAAACACGACGATAAAGATGACGAAGGATGTGGGACGCGCATTGCCGGGCGGAAGCACGGTGGAAAACGGGCAATGTTTTCGCGTGAACCGAATCGCATAACGGACAAGCAGTCCCCGGCCGCTGAATGAAAATCTATTTGAAACCGATTTGTTTTTGTAAAATGAAACAAAGCTGACCGAAAAAAAAGGAAAGCGCCCGGAGCTCAGGTAATGAAGTTTAATAATATGCAAATTTCGGTACTCAACCACATCGATGCTGATTTGGACGGTTTGTTTGAGGGTGGTGGGAGGGTTTATTATTACATTTCGACTAAGGAAACGCTTCAACCGGTTCAGTGCAGGGAAGAAAACAACCGGAAATCATCTTTCTGCCAGGGATGTTGAGCGATGAAATTTAAATTGAACGAATGGAAGCTTTTGTTACCACCTCGGATATGAAAGAATTTTAATAGAAATTGCTGAACTACAAAATAGAAAGTGAATGTTTAAATTATTACCATTGAATCAACAACACCCGTTTGCATATATCCTATTCGATATTTTACGACAGGTTGACTGTTGTTTAAAGCTTTTCTGAAATTAATCCTGGTCACGGCACCAATTGTGTTGCACTAACTAGTAATCTTTTATCAGGGGTTAGCTTTCAATATTCTTTTCACTTTTCAATTGCTGAATAAGATCTCCCTTCAGCAAGCAACAGAATACAATTTGCTAGATTTTGAAATGTTCTGAAATAAGTTTTCACAATCACAAAAGCAGTTCGCAATCACATATATTACATTCCTGTCTGGTTCTTTCCCATTCTGCCCCTATGTGGCACATTTCTTCACAACTCCAGGTCACAACAAGCCGATAGAGAAAAAGCGCTGTTCCATCTTCCTCTTGACAATCTGTTGGTAAAACTATATCGATAAACCTTTTCATACCAGTAAACGAGCAAAGAAGCCGGAACCGATAGGGAACGCTCCGGCAATTGGATGCCGTCTTTGTACCGACCCCGGTGGCGGTACCGAAAGGATTCGATTATCAACATGTACAAATATCGCCAGTTAAAATCCGTTCAGCAGAGCTTATCCCCGAGCCCACTCGAAAAAAGCTCCATTACCGAAAGCCAATCCTTTTGTGTCGTTTGCTGCCCCAATCGAAACGGGACGGTTGTTGCTTGCGTTTCTCTGCTGCCTGAGCGCTTGGTCGAGGTCCAGCTCCCGTGCCATTTTATCCCGAGTCTTCTACCGCTCACTGACGCTGGTATTAATCTACGGGCCTACTGGTACGGTTTCGGTATAATCTTCTCTTCGGTTTGCTCTTTTCCTTCCCACTCTTTTAGCATCACATAGAACGCATTTTGGTAGCAGCTCTATTGATTGCTTCGCTCGTCTTATCCGGTTACCGGGTTTAATAGATATTCGATATCGTATTTACATTCTCACTGATACTGCATACGGCCAACGTCTAGCTAGGGAAGGACTGATGCTCAGGAAGTTTGCTGTTTGCAGTTTGTCTTGTTTATGTAGGCGTCCCGTAGATGCTTTCATGCACACCGACAGTGTGATGAGTTTAATCGGATAGAGCAAGGATTTAATTGTATAAGAATATTCATAAATCATCCAGCATTTAAGTTTAACCAGACCTGGCAAACGTAAGTTCTCCAATTAATAAACCCCTTTTGGTTTTTGTGTTTGCATAAAAACGCAAACAATAGCGACCCATCGACCGATTTAAGATGGAAAAAGCAATAAATCGTGCGCCGTTAGAATGGTCCGTATTTTATCTTTTCTGGGTAGCACGTTTTACAAGTATTTACTTTGTCTCTAGCGTCATAAATTGCTGCTGTTGAATTTTCCAATTTTTTTTCTTTTTTAATTTTAATCTCCCAACTCACGAGATGGCTGTGCAAATTTGTTCAAAACGCTATTCCATGACTTCTCGATGACACATAACATTTCACATTTATTGTCACTATATTTTGCTATTTTTGCTATCACTCTTCCACTACGCAGTATTTGCATTCCGATCGAACATCATCCAGTTTCCAGAAAATCTAGCATATAATCACATTGCATTGGGGCCGTGAAACAGTGCGAACTGCATACAGTGATAATAAATGACAACACCCCCCACATTGATGATGCTTGATGAATGGATGAAATCAACATAACGAATGGTCAATTTCCAAACATCCCACAACGGTGCGAAAACGGTTGGGGTAGGGTGGTACCACTACGCGTGAATGAAAATTCACAATTGGGGCTGATCGAACTGAACATCCCTTTACCAATTCAGCCGCAAGGATCAAGCATTTCAATATTTCCCGCTGGTGTTGGGGCGTGACGTTGAAGCGATTCGATTCCGGAATTGCATTTTATTACTACAGTTACCGGGCTGGTTTGACTTGGCTGATTAAGCGAAAGGAGCATAAATAATGCGTGTTTGTTTGTGGTGCCGAAAGTGTTACGGGGGTTTTTGAAAGATCGATGCGGTATTGAACAGTTCGATTCGTTTCCACTGTATAATGTGGTGTTAATGAAGTAAATTTCGTTGAATGTACAATGAAAAGCCACAGGGTATTTTTGAAATGATTCAAAGACTTAAAACCAGTAAGCCGATAAAATTTAACTTCAAAGTTGGATTGTTAATTTTGTTGAATTAAAAAAATGGTGAATGAACGTAGCTTCAAGCAATAAGTTAAAAAAGCAGACAAAATCGCTGGAATATAGTCCACTTAAATACGTCGATATCAGTTCAACAAATTTCCTCTATACAGCTTAGTTAACAAGCTACAGGCTTACGATAGTCTTATGACTTGGTGAGAAAGTACAATGTAACTTGAACACTGACATTTGGTGTGGTTGCTCTATACGTCAATGTTAATGAAGTTTTTACAGGTTATAGAATATTATACATGGTGTGTATGGTATCTAACATAATTTTAGATATTCCTTATCAAAAAGAAATAAGCAGCACACTGCACATGGAACGAGCTTTATATTATAAAACTTATTCCAACAATCCTTGAAAAGCAACATAAAATATAAACCCACCACGAAATCATACCCGAACTCATCACAATAAATCACTGCGAAGGACTTTTCCTTGTCAGCATGTGCATGATTTAAATCAAGTCTGGATCGTTCACAAACTAAACCGACGGCACCACTGCAAAGGAGCCATTAGCGCCAGACTAGATTTCAACAACGCATCACAACTGTTCCACCACCCCTTCGAAGGTGATTATGGCGTAAATCATTTCCGGAAAATCGATTCCATCCGCTACCTTGTCCCACCGCTCTGCCGTCTTTCCATTCCAGCTTTGAAACCATTTCATTCGTAGTTGTGATGAGAAACATTTCACCATAAGCTACGCGCTAAAGTGCGTTTTCTTTCTCACCTCTAACGTCCGGCGGAAATATATTTCATCAAGTACTCGTGCTCTTTTACAAAATGGTTTCGTGTGAAAATTTCCAATGGCGATCTGCAGAAATCGAGAAATACCGACCGGCGTTTTCGGTGTCATTTTTGTGCCCTTCGTTTCCGGCCGGCAGAACGAAATCGAAATGACGGTCTGTGTGTGACCGTTTCGGTAGAATGGAAACGAAATTAGAAGTGAAATGTTTCCTAATGGCCTCCGGACGGACGCACGGTGGCGTAGAAAATCACTCATTCAAAGTCGACCGGGGAGAAAAGTTTAATGTCGATAATTTAATTTAATTGCTTAATTTATCATTCCGAGAGCTCAAAACCGAAATCCGGAGGAAAAGGAAATTTCGAGAATAATCGAACAAATAATCAGACGACTGGAAAGAGAGTTTTGGAACCTGTTTTTTGCTTGGCATTTATGTGATGCAACAAGTTTTGGTTATAAACATAAATTTAAAATGTTTACAAATATACACTTTTTTTACAAATGAGTATTTTTCAAATATTTAACATCGATCCATTCATAACGCACAAACTGGGAGGAAATTACAGTAAGATACAATTTATAAATAAAAACTATTTATCTTTGAGAGCTTTTCCGATTCGGTGTGACAGAACGAGAAAGAAAACTTCATCACGTAACGGGACAAATTGCATTATCTCGCGGAAAATATTTTTTTCTCTCACAAAGGTCATATACAGTGGGCCACCATTGTGTCGCCTTGGCGCACAATTTTTTCTTCTTCTCCTATTCAACAGCATGCGAAAGAAAAATGAGCAAAAAACCGTCAAGGACTCGCCAACCAGTCGCCTTTTGCACGGTCGGAATGTGCGACGCCGTGACTTTCCTGTTTTCTTCCAAGGAACAATGTGCTTATCTGTCCTCCCGGGTTGAAAAATTGGTTCCCGTGCCGGCATCGTACTCGTTGTTGCCACCCAACTCGCCTCTCCTCCCCGTCACCCTACCGCATATGGCAAGCAACCGGTTTGTGAAATACATTCAAAGGACACCATTAAGAAACGAACGAAACACTGTTGCATATTCAAATTTATGCTTCACGATACAACAAATTGTGCTCGCTCATTAAACCTATCACGGCATTTTGTCGTACTGCAAATGGCCAGCTGGCGCGGTTGTTGTCTCCTGTTGCAGCTCTGATCGGACGGTTTGGTGCATCGGTGGCACGGTGTTTCAACGAACAAATACACTTGTTGTCGTTTGTTTGGTTGCTATTTTCCTGCGACTCCGCGTTTGTATTGCTTATCTGCATTTGATAATTATTTTGGTGCAGAGTAGGGTAGACATTTTAAAATAAAAGCAAAACAAAATATTTGCATATAATTATTTTTGAAAAATCTTCTGAAAATATAAGCAATAAGCTTTATTGAGCGGAGGAAACGCCTAAAAGTAGGCAATACAAACTTGAAGATCACATTTATTGAAGAGCAATTCTGATATTTTTATTAGTGGCATAAACAGTCATTTAGCGCAGATTAAGCCAATGTAGGATGCTACATAAAGTTACTTTCCATAATAAAAATAAACTTATCGCATACTTTCAGTCATAAATTCTCAAGTAATGAAGCGAATAGCCGTCTAGTGATGGCGTATAAGAATTAATGTATATAAAGCCGTATAATTTGCTTTAGTTATTTGTTCAGTTTCCGTTTCTTCTATAGAAAACGTTCGAAAAACATCCATAAAACACCAAAAACACCAATTACATGTTATCCGACACTTGCTGTTTCTTTTCGCAGTACGTGTATTCTCATTGATGAGATACAGCCCAGGGCACTACAGAGCAACGGTACGAGCAAGAAAAGTTTAAGTGTTTCGTTTTCGCGAACCTAATTGCCCTGCATTCCTGATGCCTTCTGGGAATCGAAGGAACAAAGGCTGCTGGAAATAATATTACTTCAGCAAGAAACAAATACAGTACATGGCGAAACGTGTTCCATTGCGAATTCTTTGTATCAATTTACAGCATATTTACAGCACTTACATTACACCACCAGTAATTGTAAAGCTAAAGAACTTTTTATAACTTGTCCATCCATTATTTTTTCGCCTAATTCCATTTCTAGTTCACGTAACCGGTTTTCATCGCGCTGTAATGGAAAATAATGCCGTGCCGTTTTATTTTGCAGTAAACACGTCACCGAAAGATCTCTCGAACGCGATACAATCTAATAGTCTCATCCATCATTCCACAGTCTATCAACGGGTTTTCATCCCTGTTTTTTTCTTGCTCCACTTTGTACCAACTACATTTCCTCCATCATCACGCGGTACGGAGCACAAACATTCAGCGACAGAGAGTCTGTGTGTCACGGAAATTTATGTTTTTCCTTTTTTATCCCTTTTTCCAGGGTTTCTGGCTTCGGCAGGTACAAAATGCTGTACGCTTGTTTTTTTATTGATCTATTCTCGCTATTTTCTCGATAACCAGTGTGCAGTGGTAATGGAATCGTGAATTTCATTCGTTTGCGGATTGAATAAATACGTTCCCGGCGCGATGAGACTAACCGAAATAAAAAACAAAAAAAAAAAACAAACTGACCAACTAACATCGTCCAATGTCATCAACTATCAAGCAACAAGCGAACCTTCTGGCCCAAACTTTGACCAAAAAGCGCTTGTCGAGGTTAGTCAAATGCGGACACCCATGCTCGTGGCCACCCGCACCGTCTGCTGCATATAATGCACACAATCAATCTATCAAAACCAGCTCAACGCACTGGCACGTACACACTCAGCCCTATATGCGCCTAGATGATGCAGGAAGTGGCCTTAAACATGGAGCGACTTTTTTATCGCAACATCCGGCATGATTGCAATCGGAGATTGGACGGACAAAGACCGATACAGGGACATCGTTCCGTCGAAACGGCGTGTGTGTGTGTCTATGGTTTTTTGTTATTTTTTACGATCGCATACACTCAATCTTTCTTTGCTCTGTTGGCAGCCTCGTTGGGCCACATGGAACGATATGAAAACCATAAGCAAATATAGATGCTTTCCCACCGGATGCAAATGCAGGCGAAAAACTGAAGTGCGACGAGATACGGTTAGGTTGATGCTTCTGGGCGGTGCGAACGGATAGATTGATGGAACATTTCTGTGTGGATCTTTCTTTTCGTTTTGTGTACACTATTTCAGTGCTATTTCTGACAACTCGGGGAGTGATAAAAAAGCGGCACATCATATGTCGATAACGTTAGATGGACATGGAAAACCTATGAAAAAGGATGCTTCTGTTATGCAACGGTTCTATTTTGTTTAGCTCCAACAAAAAAAAGAACGACTAAAATTTGTTTGAAATGCTCCATATGCGAAGGCTTAACCATGAACTTTGTTAAATTGGTTTCCCTATGTTTTAGTTTACATTCTTCTCCCAACTCCAAACACCTTTTATTAAGTTTTGATATTCGTTTTGCATACATTTAGGCGTTAACAGCATTTATGAAACCTCCCATTAATTTATTCAAAAATAATTCATTGAATAAATATATTCGTTTCAAGTTTCACACTTTAAACACGAAAACGAGTTGCGTGAAGAACAACTTAATGCCAACGTTAGCTCTCATCCGTTAGAAAGTTAAGCCCTTCCCGTATCCCTAAATCTTCATTTAATTAAATTGCAACAATCTTTCTCATTTTCGCCATGTTAGCCTCATTAGCAAAGTTTCCAGAAGGCGTTTCCCATCATCAGGCGCTCCTTGCTTAACCCAACTCGCATTAGTAAATGACCGCACGCTGCTCCACGCACTGATGCAAACGGTGGTTGAAGGTCAAAGTTGAAGTGGAGTTTGTTTTTGATCAAAGCCCTAAATTGGGGTTGATGAGAGAGTTTGCTCTTGCGTGGACCCCGTCACTGCATGCACGAGTGACACCGTGATCCGTATATAAGGTCAGTGTGTCGCGAATGTTAAAGTTTTTGAGCTTACAAATGTTTGCAGCTTTTCGTGGAGAAAAAATAAAAATAACTTTTGCCGATGCGGAACCTAATGAATAGCTTGTAGTGATGAAAAGATTCATAGAAGAGTATAAGTTCTTGGTGACTATTCATAAGCAAGTTTAACTCGATAGGGGTTAAACTTTGCTGAAAAGGATTTCCCAAGGTGTGATTTATATTTCATTAAAATTGTAGATTAAAATTAAGTGGTTTCGAAAAATTTGCCACTCTTAAGCATAAGATATATTGTGCAGTAAAACTTATTAATTAAATCCTCTTTGTTCCTCTTAGATAAAGAGTCATCAAAAATAAGCCCAAATGAATGTAGTTATAGAAACAGATACATTTCTAATAAAATTATAATTAACAGCAATTTTTCGAACAACAACTGACTGATTAAGTCACGTTGCAGACATTGCGTTCAATATTCCATTTAATGATGTACGAACGACACAACATAACCCTTCTTCATTCCCATGGAGACTCCTCATCGGGACGCGTTCATTAACGAACGCAAGGATTCTGTCAACCGTCACCGGATGGCATTCCGGGCCCGTGGAGTACGGAGCAAACATTGAGATTTATAACGATCCGTGCATTCTCCCGGGATTGCCAAGGGAAACACGACCTTCGACTTTAGTCTCGGTCTCGCTATCTATAAATCATCGAACACCATGGTACTCAATTTGTCAGATAGCATTTGGACGACGATTCCGGCGCGATGTCGGAAAGGCATCTCATGTTCTTGCTCCACGTCAGCACGGCTCGTAACACAGCCGCGTGAGGGAACCGGGGTTTCGGTTAGGTTCATAAATTCCTGCTTTCAACCATCTGCATCGAGCGCTAAGAAGTTCACGTCACCCGACGCAACCATCTTAACCCACGTTCAGACATGGCAAGGCGTACGGTTCACATCAACCACAGCCGCAATCCTGCTCACCCGGGAAAGGTGTGCCCTATATCAAGATTGCACACGGTAAGCTTAGGGTGAAAAATTATACTCAGTCTGGTTCATCATCTTGTCCCGCCGCCATTCCCGCTGCCAGCAATTGGAGATTCAGTAGGACAAATTACGGTTCGATGTATCATTTTGCCGGTGGTCTGCTTAGCAGTGACGCACCGTCAAGGTCGTTTCCGTCTCTAAACTTTGATCAACTTTGTGTTTCATCAAACATTATGCTACGAAAGGCCGGTTTCGTTGGCCCTTTTTGCATGCGACAACACCAGAGAAGGTAAATATGCCTAACAGCACACGCACAAATACACAACTCCACTTCTGTGTTGGATTTGAGCAACAAAAGCACACACACAGAAAAAAAAGAACTGCATGTTGTCAAAGTAAAGTGACAAGATTAGGGCCGAACTTTCCAAGTGAAATAGCGTTAACGATATTAGCACTGCGGGTATGGTAAATATGGCGGATGGCAGATTGGGAATGGTTACTTTTGAAAAGTTAAATTAAACCAACAAAATTCTGTACCGTAAAAACTTTTCCAGAAACGAAAAGAAAAAAAGCTTCATTGATCGAAAATGTAGAGTTTTTTGTGTCTGTCATCAATCATTCGTTTGGGGTTTTTTTATTTATACGTGTAATCATGATGAAAATAGTACATCCATTGATTTAAAATGTTTTGTTTCGCTACAGGTTTAATATTCCTAATTTTATAGCATTTTAAAACATTATGGAAAGGTAAAAAATTATAAAATTTATTTAATTTTACCAAATTATATTACATAACGCCTAAATATAGGCAAAAAGCAATACAAAGATCGCCTTAACCGCTATTCTATTTTGGATTAATGGATTATCGAGCAAAAATAAAAGATGTACAGGTTGTTTTTCTTAGCTCAAAAACAATAAAGCTCAATAAATCTAATACGGCCTCTGGTCGTCATACAATACGAAAAAATAGCTAAATAAAAGATTTCAAACTTGCATTCTATACCATCTGAATCATAGTTTATTTAATTCACATGTAGAATGAGATCTGCTGCCAGAATGTACAACATAATCAACTGACTACGCAGACAGCCAATTGAAGTTGTTCACCACAAATCAAAAACTATGTTCTTTAGATTTTACCGACATTTCCCCAATGTTGACCGATAAAATATTATCTAACAGTTTGACCCATGCTGTTGTTCTAAGCCACCAACCAAACACAAAATGACCATTTCCTGGCACATGAACTATAGAACAAATAAATCAACACAGTTTGAGACAACAAGCTCCCGGTAGATGGTATGCAGTATTTAGTTGCATCCACAACCACCTTTAGGGGATGAGCATGAACGTTGTGCAACGGGGCAATACCTTACTTATTAGCAATCGTGTAGATATTTGCATTGTTCAACATCGATTGAGGATAGAACGAGTAGAGCAACGTTCAAATCTTTGTGAAGCGTTTCCAAGGATAAAAGCCAATAGAAACTTCCCCCCCTAGCTAAACAACTTTGCTGTGTGTGTGCGGAAAAAAATATCTCCTTGCTCGAAGGTCAATGGATAAAAGGTCAGTAAGGCAAAAAGCGATAATAGTGCGAGCCTATCTGGAGAAGCTCACAATTGCCTGCCTGGTACTGCTGTCCCGGTAAAGTTTATGCCTGTTCGGTCTCGATACAGAAAACGACAAAGCAGAAAAGTAAGTACTGAACGATAAGACCGTATCCCTGCATCGGCACAATCACAACGCAGCCCCACATAAACCACTCACAGCCGGTCTTATAATGTTCATTGTTTTAGCATCCCCAAAAGCGTTCCCATATTTCCTCGTATCCGTCCGTACACGGGGACGGCAACATTCTTTTCGCAAAGACAAACTCCACTCCACGCTGGATGTAGATTATCCACCGAGCGACGGGAGCGGTGCTACGAATGCAGCCAAACTTTAGCTCACAAATTGCACGGTACAATGGTTGACGATGCTCAAGGGTGCTTGTAGCACCCGTTCCAGACGACACTTTTGGTGCGGAAAAACTTTCGCTCTATTTTCATCAACTAAGTAAAACCACGGGACACGGGATGTGATAATGGGCGACGGGAATGGCGTTCCGGATGAAGAGAACCAGACTGCCTATCCAGGCTTTATCTCGTGAAGCGGCTCGTACATAGGAGGGGATGCTTGTTTGATGCAACCGTAGATGATGATGTTTATGGAATGCGTCTAGAGTTCCGTACAAAAAGGTTACGGTATTTTAATTTTTTACTGAGTTATATCAACTTCATGAACGACAGTGTCTTAAAAGAAAATCTAGATATCATTCTTTTTAAAGAATATAGATAATACTGAGAGATGATTAGTAACTTGATAGTTTCTAAATTAACCTAAATATAAAAAATTAATTTTTTTCACATAAAAGAACCTTCAAATATCTGGAGTAACTCGTTAGCAGCAACAAAAACGGTAGAATAAAATGGTAATCATGAATGTCACCTTGACATTCCGCCATTAACACGTAGCATTCGAAGACAATGAGGAAACAACGAGCACAATCGTGAAAAGACTCGTACACACAAAAGCAGTGAGCTTTCGAAAGACGAACTACCGGTAAAGGAAGAAATTCTTCTGCATCCTTGAATATAAAACAATCTGAAACACACTCACTCACCCTCCCTTTGCCTATCGTTGTTCGGCCTACGGTGGAGAAAGATTCACGTGATGACTTTATATTTTGCACGTAAATGGTATGCGATCTGTCTATCCCGAATGAAAATGGGGGGGTGACAGCGAAAAATTACGTGCCATTTTTTACAGGATTTACAATCCCACATACCCACCGATGGTGCGAGCACGATTTTACACAATTCCTACCTATTTTTGTCACTGAAGAGGGTAACACCACCAGACCGTGCGGAAAGAATCACTTTATCGGCCTGTCGCAACCAGACATTCACGGTGCCGCTTTTCAACGTCAAATAAAACACGCACAGCAAACATTCGGTAAATAAAACTAAGCACACAGAGTTTAAACTGTGGAGTGGATGAAGTGAACGAAAATTACGCGCAAATAAAGATGAACCAACCATTTGTTTCCTAACTTTCGCTGGCAAACCGAATTATGGAAGTCATCACGAGCAGGGATGGGAAAGCAAAGGAAACAAAAAGTTCCCCAAACAAAATTGACCTCCAAAATTGGGTCTGTAACCACAAAGAATACGCTTAGCTGGCTGCCAAATGCGAAGGGATAATGTAGTTAACGAAATGAAATTGTTTATGATTCGAAAGCCGAAAGAATTTGTTTGACTATTTCTCGCACACACACAAAAAAAAACACGAACCTTCGTCTTACGACGACGCAGGACGCACGTCAAATATCATTCACAAAATGTCCCCATCAATTTGCCAAAACTTTCTCCCAGGAAAACCGAAATGAAGCTGGATAAGTTTTCATCGTCTACGGTGGCGTTGAATAGATAAAATGATATGCCCCCGAGGGATATCTTTGTTCCGTGACCGGCGCGTATCGTACATCGGTCTAGAATTCCGTTCACGGGCAACGGCAGGATTAAAGCAGCGGTATGGGATGGGGGAGATGACAACGGAACACGAGAATGAAGGCATTTTCTCAATTTTAAACTATGACACAAAGGATACCCTTTGGGGAAATGGAGCCGTCTCGTAACACACAAAGGGAAGAATTTTTATAAACGCCTGATAGTATGCAACCCCGCATCCTGTTCCATCCTATTTAGGCACATCGATGAGATTTTCCGGGGGGAAGTAAACTAAACCAAAGAAAGATAAGCCTATCTTCTTTAAAGTTCCATTGAATAATACATTACATATGTGCTAGGCTAGTCTTTAAAGCACCTTCACTTCGAAGTATAATTTTACAATGCTTTAACTGGATGGTATTTTTCTTCTTCAGTACAGAGTAATAGAGACACAGCTGGCAATAATGGTTACATAAATCCACAATCGTTTAATCTTACCATCAATCATTCCCTCACGGGTAAATTTGATCTTACCTAGAGTGAAAGTGAGAATACACCAAAAAAAAAGGTATGTGCGTAAGCTTTTTGATTAATTCTGCTACTCTGACGCACATACTCCGGCCGCTTTTCTAACTCACTTCCGAAGAAAAGGAGAAACAAAATCTGCTGAATTTTCGATTCATCAATATGCGTGTCAGCAATCGCCGTTCGCTACCGAGTCTATCCGGAGATAATATGTTTACCAGATTATAAGGAATTACAACCAATTCTTTCCTTCTTCCTCTTCACACTCGAGCCCAAACACCGGCATTGTACTAAGGCGCTTCTGGTATGATGGAAACATCACGTTTCCGTTCCAAACAAGCGCACCATTGTTCCCTTGCCGCACCGAAAACCGTATCCTCCTTATAGCCTGTGCCGCAACTCTTTTTGTATAAACAAATCACGTCCCGGTGGTGCTTCCGACCCAACAGGACCTTTAAAGGAAATGCGAGCGAACGAGATAATTGGGCGGGCCTATGTCAGCGGGCTAGCGAGTCGTCGTGGCCGGAGGTGCTAATGGAGCGCACGCTACTGGAACGGGGAACTACTCCGGGTGGTATAGGTAAATGTGTCACACGGTTTATCACGTTTCACGCGCATTAGCTTTGCACCACTACGGGTATAATTTCGTGGGAAGTTTTCAGAAAAATGACCACTAAGGAACAGGGGTACTCAAGATGGTCACAATAGAACTTATTTCTTTCAATATTTCCTTCTCTTCGCTTACATTAATACGATGACCACGGGCAGGAAATGAATCGTTAAATTATGCTACTGCTCACATCGTAAAGGCGAACGAATGAGCAAGGCAAACAAGTCAGTCATCGCTGTACTATAAATGCTTTGCACACTAGCTGCACAATGCTTCGCGATCACGTTGATTTATGCAGCTTTTCTCACACGGTTTCGCTCTATTTCCGTTTACCGGAAGAAAATGACCAACCGCTGTGTGACCACTGTGGTTCGCTTGCAGTAAAGCATACATTGACTCCTTATCGCACCACATGACCGATACAGCCAAGTGGTACTTGTAGTTGTTCCTTTCCCCATCGCTAAGGTGTACCAACCTGGCAACAGAGTAAGCTCATCGAATCGTTTCCTTCCGCAATTTCTCTTTTAAGCTGTATGACGTCACCGTGGCTAGAGTGTGCCGGACGCGGGTACGGTGATGCATGCGGCTGCGATCAGGGCGTGGTAGCCCTTAAATAACGATTGCCGATGATGAGCGAGGAGGTCTCCCTGGCTGCGTGGTTCCCAATCGCACCCGGAAGCAGTTACGATCAGATACGGAAATTGAAGCCATCATTAAGTTAAGTACCGCAAGCGGTCAGCGTGCGGAAAGAAATGAGTGGGAAGGAGAGGAAGAAACACACCGTAGAGTTGAAGCCAGGAAATAAGCTGCTATGGTGGTTCGAGCATAATGTTGGATGGGAAATGCTCGCATCGGGTCCTCCTGGACGATATGCCTCTGTGTGTCTCAAGCAGATGGTTCGCTTCATCGCAATGCTTATCGACGCTATCGTTCGTAGAGTGCAGGAGTATTCCTTTTGTTGGACGCAGGAACCTTAAGTAAGGTTGAATCAATTGATTATAATCGTATCAGTAGACCCATCACGGGAACCGAGAAATAAGCTACTGTTCACTTGCAGATAGCTACACAGGAACGAATCGAGAGAAGTATTACACCTTTCCATACATTGTAAAGAAACTGGACGGAAAGACGGAGTGGTTACTTGAGGATAAGATAGAGCTTGAGAAATGTTATTGGTTAGTAGTCTTCTATGGTTGGAGGATTCGATATCTTACGCGTTTTTCTATTAAGTTACTCAAATAATACCCTTCCCTTAGGTCGTGCTTTTCATTAGTATTTGTAATCAGCTCTTGACTGGTAACGATGGTAACTTTTAATTTGAATAAAGACTTTAAATTTGTTGTAGTATTATTTTATATAGACATCTGATTAAAATATCCCGAGATGCGCAAAGGAACTGCTCTATCCGGATTCCCAGGATTTTTCAATTCATCCAACATTGGGGTCTAGCTGAATGAAGGAAGCTTACATCCTAAAATGGCATGCGTCAATCAATTGAGCAGAAATTAGATAATTTAACAGGAAAAGAAATAAATACTTAGATAGAAAGAAACAAACTCTAAACGTAAATAATGTCAAATTTACGTTTACTACTTAGTTGCCTAGTGAGTTGTATGAGTTTGTCATTTTGTATTATAGGGTCACTGTATCAGACGGATGTACATTGATCTAAAATCAGGGAGAGAAAAGATTTTCTTTAGTAGGAGAGACGGGGCGTCAGATAAACCAGGTATCAAATAATCTCCTTCTTTGGGAATTAGGATGCCAATCTTAGCTTAAAGCGACATACTTTTTTGATCTGCCAGTTTGTACGAAAATCTAAAAGCGGATAAGCTTCCAAATGTCTAAACGCATACAAAAAATAGGTTAAGGTATAATAGACCCATTTATTAGATCAAATCGATTTTTTAAGGCTTCCATCGGATTAAATCAAACCTTCCATCTCAAGTCAAGGAAGCCAGACCTATTAAAGTTGTAGAAGTACTGTACTCATAAATTAGCAATGTTTAAACTTTCAAAGACCTTTTTTTAAATAATTCAGAAATAAAAATGCTATGATGACGCCACGATGCACTTAAAAGACACTTAAATGCTGCTCCGTCATCACTTCCTACAGCAATTCACATTGTATAAGCGATTTGAATGTTGATTACTGTATAAAATACAAAAACGAGAATGAAACACAACTCCAAAAAATGCAGAGAAAGTTCCAAACAGTGACGGCTCGGGTCGTAACTTTAATACAACAAAACCTGAAAATAAAGAACAATGAGTGTTTTTCCTTGCACCATTTGTTGTCATACAGATTACAAAACATTACTTTTTATCATTTTGAAACTGTTAAACAATTCCGCTATACTTTTTCCCGTATGCTTGCAATGTTTTTCTCGATCCAGAACGACAAATAAGTGCAATAGACACTGCTGCACTGAGGGATAGAGAATTGCAACGAGGGAACAAAACCCTAAAAAGCATCCACGTTGTTCTAAAGCTCCGACAGTTCTCTGGCAGTTCGCCTTCCACTTCGAAATATTATTCCCCTTTGCATTACCTCTGTCCCTCAGGTCGCGCCACACTATCCACAACTCCATTTCTAAGCTAAAAAAAGCAGGCATCATTCCTGCTACTACATCAACCACTGTTTACATCTCACCGTCAACGGTATGCTGCCAGTATACTCCGGTGCGCAAAAAAAAAACATTTCCTCGATAGTCTTTCGATGAAGCAGCGAGGATAACAACAGTCAGCCGAACAAAACAAGATTCTCATTTTCGCTGCATCAACAGCAGCTTGTGCACTGGTTTTGATTATTTCTGTACGCCATTCCGGGCGTGCCATGCCTTCCGTTCTGGGCGGGAAGGCGTTCTGGATTTCAATTTGTTTTGCTTTTAGGGAACTGCCAAAAGGGAACCCCAAGAAGGTGCCTCATTCTTCATCTTCCATTGGTGGGATGTGCCAAGGCATGCTGGAATGTGAGACGACCGCGTGTGTGAGAGTGTGTGCCTGTCAGTGTAACCAGCATTAGTGGATGGTTGGATGCGTTTCTTTTATTTGGACCCTTCCTTCCATGTGGCCGGGCACGTAAAGCTAACCGTCCAAATGGCTTGGCTGTGAGCGACTTTGGCACGAATTTCATTGCTCCACACGTTCTCATTTCCTCGTCAGCCTTATTGCACATCGCACGCTGGATGGAAATGTCCGAAAGGTGAAATAAAGCAACAAGAAAGGAAAAAAAATCGTTGCAGAATCACTCACTTTACCTTCAGGCTTTGGACCTGGGCGTCTTATTTACCATTCCAAGCTTATTCGACCCACCCATGCCCCTGGAACGACACGAGTTACACACACGCTGCTGATAACGCACCGTGTTCGTGTGTAGCCGCCAGCAAAGTTTGCCAGCGTTCAAAAGCAGTTTTTATATCTCTGTTTGTTTGCTGCTTTTGGGAAACGTTTTTGAATCTGGCAAATATTCGGACTTTAGCCGGTGATGGGATGTTTTCGCTACCAGACTGGAAAACCTTGCCCGTTGCACCTACGGACCGAGCATGGGGCGCAAAGAAACGATTTATTATTAAAATCTCATCTATATTCTGTAACTGTGCCGTGAGTGCAACCTGAAACCATCACACACATACACACACTCACACGTCTTTTGGCTCATTCTCGTGGCGGTGGTGTTTCTATGTGTCCAGCGACGGTAGGTGCTGCGAGTGTTGATGCTGTTGCAATAAGGGATGCGATGGGATGAGGTACGGTAGATAAAAGGGAAGCAAACATCGCTATGATGATCTTGCTGATCACGATTTTGTAAGCTACCTGTAAGTAAGGCGAAGACTATGGTTTTTCCGGTATCTAATGCTAGAATAATAGAGACCTTGCTAAAATCCTGGGAGGAAATTAAAGACTTGCGAGATACTCGTTTCATCAGCAAAATGTTTGCAGATAATTTATTGATTTAGGTAATACAGAGTTATATAAAATTGAATTTTGCATGCACAAAAAATATTACTTCTTTTAAATTAAAATAAATTCTTCTTCTAGAGAAATTCTTGAGTCCATAACGCTTACTGAGTCCTTAGAGATTCATGAATCTAACGATTCAGAATTTACATGACTTCTAAACAAAGATTTCAAAAAATCATAAAGCACACCTCTAATGAAAATCTTCTTCGACATCTTGCCATCCAGTGTCAAGAATAGTATTAAAATTTTCTTCGCCCAATTAAATTGAACGAAGTACAGATTTTATTATTTATTTTATGAAGAATCAAATGTGAATAAATGAGCAATTGCTATTCTTTTTCAGAATCATCCATAATATGCCCGGTTTACGAATTCAAATTATCTGTAAAGTACCAAGTTCCAAACTGTGGAAGAAAAACAAACGGTTTGATTCTATTGCAATAGACATCGAAACATAAAACCACCGAACCTGGTGCCAAAAAGTACCCAGAACGCTTTTAGCAATTCGGTATATCAACAGTTAGCCATTCTCACACAGGCCACCCGTGCCACTATCGCAGCCGACACATTGGGTACCCATTTTCCAGCCACCTATTCCCTACGGCACGGTAGTGGATGAGTTTTCCATAGGCGCCACGGGTTCCATTACACCCACCGGCGTATCATAAATTGTTAGTTTTGGGCCAACTTTCCATACCAACTGCTCCGAACTCACAGCCTTTAACCTAACCTTTCATTTATGTTTTTCACTGCGAGGGTAGTTTCCAGCTGGAACACTCACAGTGGTCAACATATTTTACCCTCCAGGACGGGGGAGGTTTTATTTGCTACAAACCCACCGTACGGCCATACGGCCATATGCTAGGACAGCGTTTGCTGTCTGGTTCAATTTCACAGCGAATCACACACAACTTCGTTTGCGTTCCGCGAACCCTTCCCAGAATATTCGTCCCGCACCGCGGAACGTGAGTGACCGTGACACGTTAAGCTATTTACTTGCAAGCTCTTGGAAAGCAAATTTTGTGAAAAGCTCCCGCCGAGAATGGGGTGTTTTTGTTTTTCGTGTTTTGCTGACTCGCGTTTCTAATTGTTAATTACGTCTGTTGGGTATTTCGAGAACGTTTACTTGTGGTCAACCTTCACGGCGGTGGGTGGTTAGTAACTCTGTTAAATAATGCATATTAATTTGATCATTTTTGCTGCTCATTGGGCACGTTACCGTTTGTTGAAGGACACACATACAAATAAGTTAAATACTGTATAACTTATTTTTTTATAACACTGTATAATATACAGCATTTAAGGAAGTTTGTAAATAGGTTACTGTATTATAAAGAAGGTGGAATATGAAACTTGCTCATATAATAAAATGTACAGAATAACAAAATGTTACCAAACAGCTATGCTACTCTAACCAAATACTACAAATGGTAAAAAATTCATACTAGCATCCTACTGTCCGAATCATAAATTAAATTGTGTATTCATGTTTTTTGGAGTAAATCTCTGGTGGGATATGCCTATTCTAAATGATAGGAAACGGTGTATGAATTGATGAGATTAATAATTAAAGGAACTCTCACCAAAATCTTCCATAAGGCAGCAAAAAGTAGAAAAATTGAAAATGTATATTTAGGTATTTGATATTTTATTTTTATATATTAACGATCAGTCCGCCTATAAGTATGCAATCCTCAAGGTAAAACTTTCCCAATTAAGGAAAAACAAGTTTGCACTTACTTTAAACGCATAAAACATTACTCAAAAGCGTCGAAAGTAATAAATACCTTCGTTTCTCGAATTACACTTAGCGAGACTTCCATTGTCACAGACTACATTTAGCACGCTCCGTACATCGCACGGCATATTGATTATCCTTAAGGCCGGAAAGAATAAGCTCACACCGCGAGCAAAGGCGTTTCCCGGAACGTCAACACGTTCATCACATTTAAACCCCTCAGAAACGTAAGACATACGTGCCGCCGTAGGCCAAAATCAAAGCTTCACATAATTAACCAAATTATTTTGGGCCTCTCCTCTCACCTAAAACCGACAGTGTTTCGTGCGCACGGGGCAGGTGAAAATTAATATCATGCGCTAAAGGTCAGCATTGAAGCGGGCAGAGGGGGCTTGATGAGTTTATGAGGGGCACGAACGCGGGTGTGCAAACATGCGGTCACGCACACAGGTCGGTGGGCACGCTCGTCCCAAAAGTCGTTTCATGCTCCCGGGAAGGTTCTCCAAGAAAGCTCCCAACCCAGCGGTTCGCAACAGAACAAATGAGAAGGAAAAAAGAAGGATTAAATATAATGAGTGCTGGGATGAGGTTATATCTGTTTCCATTTTTCTCTCTCTCTCCCCTTTTTTCTTTGGTTTTAGTCTGTCAACCCCCAAACCAATACCTCTGCCTATCGTGGATCAACGACATCGTGCAGATTGGAAACACTTCCCAAATTTCCTTGCTTCCCACTTTAATGGACGTCGGTATAACAGGACACGGATGGTATAGTAGTTATTGTGGCATAATGAGCCTTCCTTTTCCACACGACCTTCAGGATCCGGTGGATGAAAAATAGCTTTGTTTGAGCTTGAGCTATATGTGTGTGTGAGCGCTCGTGTGTGTATGAAGCAAGAATCCTTTTAACGCCTTCCCTCCAATTTCCCTTTCCCTCCCTGTATCAAATACAACCGGAAAAGGCCCAATTCTTGGTGGCCTATTTTCCGAACAGCTGCGGAAGGGTTGGCCATAAAATAATTATGATTCATGCTCACGGTGCGCGTACGTACGTAAGTAGCCGTGCTCACCGGTGTCACCGGGGCAACACACGTATTACCGTACGCTCCTATCAAACATAATTATATGGATGAAAAATGAACCATTCCATTAGGGCGCACATTTGGGAAGGTAAACAAAAAACCTCAACTTTCGAGAGTAAAATGTGATGCATGTGATACAAAGGTTTCATTGAAGGAGAACTAAAAAACCGCAGCACATTAAACGAACTTTAAGATTCACATTGAAATGTAAATAAACACCAACAAAGGAAATAAATAAAGCGAAAGATAGCTGCAACAAAATAGTAACACAAAAGCAAATGAGGTCACAGATTGTGTTTCCTCTCAAGTGGAATGGCCATAAACTAGGAACAATGTAAGCAAATAACAACATTGTTGTGACAGTTGCTCTGACTATGTCCACTGATCAACAGCGAAAGACAAAAAAAACCATTACCGCATCAGCCACAATCATCTTAATTGGAGAAAAAACAGTGAGCAGAGGGCGGACCACTCAGCATCCGAATCATTAGGAGAAAAAAACCCTAAAATGTATTCTGCCAATCTTTACTCTTGCTCGTCGCTGGTTAGACTAAATGCTTGGTTTTTTACATTCAACTGTACCTAACTAGAAAGGTTATTTTATGTACCTTGACTATTTTTTTTTGTCTGTTCATCCATGTCGCTTTCGAAAACAAAGGATGTGGGTTGTTTTAAATCTCAACAGCGTCAGCGAGAGGGAACAAAAAAAAATCTAAATTTATACACCGGCTGCTGACGTTTAACCGTACCGATTCGACACACAAATAAAGCCGGACTCGGAGAAGCGCAATTGTCATTTGAACCTCTCTTTTCTTTCCGGTCGATGAGATTGAAAAATGTAATCGACGAATAAAAGGAACAATTTTTACCCCTCCGACCGGTCCCTTATTTCCGGAGATTGGAAACAATTTGTAAAAATAATAGTTCGGACAAAATCGTCTTCACGGCGCGCCACGGTGCAATCGTTAGGGGATATGAGAAACGTGTTCATTAACAATTACGTTCGATAGTATCAACGGAGATTAAGGAAACATTTTGTCGGCCAGCCAAGTCCCTTGCCACCCCACCTTGCGGCCAGGCATAATGAGAGAGGATATCAGTGGGTAATGAAAATGTGATAACGAGTAAGACCCTTTGAGCATTGCCCAGCGAACGGGCCCAGACCAAGCGACTAAGCCACCGGACGGAAATCCCGACCAGACGGAGTGTGTGAGCGGAAAGTGATAGTGAAAAACCACCACAACGCTATCCGGTCGGAGTAAAACGGAACGCTTAAGGGGTGGATAGTGTTCGCTTGCAAGCAAACCATAACCGAGCGTCCGTTCGCGGTGTAGAGCCATATGTTTGGCTGCTGCTGGTCCGGTTTTTCGGAGCAAATCCTTTTTTTTCCTTAAGCTACCCAATTTCCAAGCTCACCAGGTTCGAGGTGTATCTGTTGTACTGTGTGCTTGCTTTTTGTTTCCACTCTTTAAGGATGACCAAAAAGTTTACGCTCGTGGGATCTCGGCTAATGTCATAACTCGTTGTAAAATTATTCTAAATTAATTGTGCTAGAAAAATGATTTTTAATTACACACATTGTATGGAACTTGCTGCTGCTAGCATACCCGAAGGGTTATATGGGTAATAAAAACTTCGCAACTGATGAGGAATGGAAATCGCAACGTGTGAATACTTTCAGAAGTATCGACTCATTCCCTAATTGACAATTTATTGTATCGTTGTATCGTTATTGTATCGTTGGGTTTAACACCCCAAATCAATTTAATTTCCAACCTTTTACTAACGTCTTATTTTCTGTATTGAAATTGATATTAAATTCCACATAGCTAATGAAGCGCCATTGTATTATTCACAACCCATTAGTTTTAAAACATTTTTTCGTTATAAACTTCACATCCAGTGCTTTATAAGGCGTTTATGTATAGAAGAAAAATCATGCTTTTGAATCCCAGAACGTTCTCTTATCAACGATTTTTTTCTGAAGTATAAGTGGTATCAACTCCTCATGGGTTGATGTTTTTATTTAATGATCCTTAGCTTCTGATTTCCTTTTTCCATTATCATTAACACTGAACAGATTCTGATTCTGAACGTGACTTGTGTGTTTATGAGTTTAAATGTTTGTCTTTGAGCACATTTAATCGTCGAACTGTCAATGAACATTTACCAAGCTATAAAAACGATTGGTACCATGAAGTACCAGGCGCCTCCACCAAAGGTGTGCATCTCCATCGGAAAATATTATCCATAATTATTAATAATGGAACGACATTTTCATAAAAGTTGTTATATTTTCATTTATGAATGTTTTCACAACCGATTTCACATCTTTTAGATAACATTATTCGTATCATTGTGGATAATTTTCTTTGAAAATTTACAATTGTGATAAACTGTACGGAATAAAAACAGCATAATTCTAGCTGATTGAATGAGTTCTAACGAAAAACTATTTTTATATGTATGCCCATGATCGTATTGATCAGAAAAAATAGTAAAATGGTATAATCAATCCATTGAAACTCCACGCTCAAAAGCGCAACATTATTGCATGGGCGAATGGTAACCGCTCGCTTTTTCAAACACCTTCACCGAAGGTGTAGCGTGAAACCCAAAGCCAAATTTAGAGACCGACCATACATACGTTGCGCAATCCGGCAGCCATCGTGAAATAAAAATCATTTAAGGCATTAACAAGCAACAAGCATCGAACGGCTTTGGCAAACGTGGCGCACGGCGTCCTGTTGATATCGGTGTTCCCGCGGTCCACGTAGAAATACGTGAGTTATCATAAATCACGACCCGGCGGAAAAGGAAACTACCCTTCAAACTCCATACGGTTCCCGCCATTCGGTGTCGACCCCTGCCATAATCGTCAGCAGCCGTAGCGCAGTTTCACCTTTTTCAAGGGAAGGTGAAAAAATCAACACGAAACATAACAATTCATACCTACTAAACCAATTCAACTTCTGCACCGTACCAACACAGGTGGGCTATTTTCTTTGGCTTTATACGCGTGTGTATGTGTGTGTGTGTGTGTGTTTGAGAGGTGATTAATTAGAAATTCAGTTCGGAAGTTGCTTGTTTGCATACGACAGAATGGTAACGTAACGGGTACAAACATCGAACGTTACCCGACACACAGAAATATTACAAAATGGTAAACAAGCTAATAATAAAAAAATAACAAAAGCATCTAAGGTTAGGAGGCAAAGCACGGTATTCCGATGGAATAACAATGTGGTACTGGTAAAAGCGAAAAGTTTAAATTTGATTTAAAAAAAAATATAAGCGCTCACACATTATGTACGATAAAGTGTTTGCACATGTAATGAAAATTTCTTATGAAAACTTATTATTTTTCTTGTTTGTATGTTTGTGCATATGTGTAAGTGTGTGATTTTTATTTATATTTTCCCATAACCCTCATGCATGTTTCGTAAACCTAGAAAATTCACATGAAGTACCAGGCACCTCCATCGGCGCTGTGCGCCTCCAGCGGACGATATTATTCATGATTATTAATAATTGAACGAACCGTTTATGGTGCACAAACCCTATTACAATGTTTTTAAATAGCACAATTTAAATGGCACTAAACACCCGAACCACCTGTTAGGATCAGACATCAGTGTACGGGGGTGTGTGTGTAGCATCGCTTACCTCTTCGTAGATGAAGTTATCGATTTCTTCCAACGGTCGGCCGTACATGTCGTCGGGGAAGGGTTCGAATTTGCGCGGCAGCAGGGCACCATCCTCGACCTGTACCTTCGATCGAGGATGAAAGCCATACTCCCGCACGAGCTGAATGTGACGTGACTCATGTTTGTCCTGGGACTTTTCGGTATACGCAACAACCTGATGCTTTGCAACTGTTGGAGAAGAGCATGCGAAAAGAAAAGAAGAAGAAGAAATATCAGTAAGAGTTAACATTAATCTATATTGCAGGGTTTTAGATGACGACACGACACTTTAAATAAAAGGCATTCAAAGAAAGTTTTCTTCCACGAAAGATCTACGAAATTCAAATCATTTCAATCGCATCAGCAAAGCTGATTCACAAACAATTTTAAATTACATCATATCAATTTGCAAATATCACCCCCAGCGGGCTATCCGCACAACTTCATCAACACACACATTCAAACACACACAGCATCGCGTTTAACGACAATCAGTTATTTCTTGACGACCTTCTCATTCTCCGGTCTCATGGAACAGCGCCACTGTATCGAATTTCATACGCACGTACTGTTCGAACGTACTTAGGGAAAACGCAACACCTGACAACACGCGGGAACTTCTCCACATCCATCCTGCTCCACACCAGCATCACGATTGATAACGACGGTAAATAACGAACGCTTTCAGCTATACGTCTGTCAGACAGGGTTTCGAGTGGTCGAGTTACGCGGTATATAACTTGGCCAGGATTCAATTCCCACCGCCGACCGAGTACAACGGCCCTACGACACCGTTCTATTTATAGCATCGCCGTGGTTGGGCATGCGAATGGCTGTGGACTTAGCCGTACAGTGCAGCGAAATGGCGTTGGTCTAGGAAGGACATCATTCAATAAATTATTTTCCCGTCAACGGACTGTTAAACGGTGCGGAAAACAGGAACGATTGTGTGACCGCCGTATGCTGGTGTGGTGGCTTGGAATCTCCAACATTCCAAATAGCGCAACACACGAACAAATGGTCAATTTGGGGTTTTCGTTCGAAAGGTAAAGGATAAATAAATTCACATTTCAAGCTTTATCACCTTTACCGCAAACACAAAGAATTTTAAAACGAAATGGAGCGGAAACTTTTATATATATATGGGTTTTTATATTTTTTTTATTTCTGAGCAGAGAATGTTGTATTATGAAAACCTGTAAAACATATCTTTGGGAAGATATTTTTAAAAATTGTGTAATAAGTTTTTTTTTATAATAAATAGGTATGGGATTAATAAAAGACTTAAAACCATCCACATGTTCAACAAGCGACAAAATACATTTTAATTCAAAATCTGTTTTTGTACATCTTTAATTTCTACCTACACTGTTGTATATTGTTTGGACATTTACCGTATCGTTCGGTCACTGTCTCTTCTCCTTTCAGACCGGTTGAGATGGGTTTTCCAGCGGCACCATAACTTACACCGGTTGATAGGTTGTAAATTTATCTACTTTCAGCCGGCCAACAAAAAGGCTCAATGGTGAGAGATGGTTTGTTTCTTGTTTGCTTGCACCTACTGTTTGTTGTCAGGCAGATGACAAACATTTTCACAACACTTCTCTCGTGGAGAACCTGGGCCGGGCAAGTTCGGCAATCGATTCGTAGCCTTGCGAAACATTATAAGCTTTTTCTTTCCTCTCTGCTCCAGTACGTTCAAAACCACCATAACCGCAACCAGCTTTTGACCGTGTCTCAGTGCACCCGGTAAGCTATGACAAAATCCTGCCTCATTGCAAAAGCGCCAAACTTACGACACACCAAACAGCTGCCCAAATATTGGCTGCTGCAGATCACCTATCTGTGAACGGCGTTGCCAACGGTTGCTGATGGTGCCGCAAAATCTGAGATACGCACGGTTTAACGCTTCGCTCATAAAATGGCCGCCGGAACCGAGCCAGCCATAATTTATTTTAATTGAAGCACGTTAGGAAAATAAATAACATATCAGCCCACTTCTTCGGCACTGGCAAGCCATTTTGCCAGCTGTGGTAAAGTGTGGGCAGCCAAAAACATTCGCTGCTTTTGGATGGGCCGGATGATTGTGGTTAGATAAATTGAACGCGGCTTTCTGGCGATCGTGTTGGGTGAAATGAAAATTATGGTAGCTATAGCTCGTTGTTAACGGTTAATATCGAATCAAACAACAACCGAGCGAGACATATCTTTTGGCCTGTATTAGTCGGAATGTCGTAGGTTGGTACAACTTACATAGCATTCTTTAGAATTAATTATAAAGTCAATAAATTAAACATACCACCATAATATCTGCGACAGGCACGCTTGAAAGCTTTTATGCGGTGAGAAAGTTGTTCAAATTAAATTAATTTGTGGTTGTTTTATCTCAAAAGAGCCGATCTAGAAGAGCATAATTAAAGCTATCAAGCGTTAAAAATTATGACCCAATTCCGCAGACGGCGTATACGAATAAAACGCATTAGACTAAAAAAAATTATATATTATTGATCAATTGTATTTCTGTTCATCGCGTTATACGCTTTGGTAATAAAAACAACCACCAAAAGAAGTATTTTTTGTTAAAAAAATTCCATAGGACATAAAATTTTTTGAGATGGTAGGGCAACGTGAGCGACTACGGTACATGATGTCTAGACGGCCTTATATGATAAGACAAGATCATCATCCTTAAAAAATTTAAGCCTTTAATAACACAACTTAAACACGTGTTAGCACGACGGCAGTAGAGCGATATCAATTAAATAAAATCTCCGAGTATGAGCGTCCGAAAGTCAAATGTTGACCGAAAACATTGTATGTTTTGAATAAAAGCAATATTTACTGTGCTAAATTACTGACATAAAATGCTTTTTTTAAGAAAGACAATAAATGTTCATAAAAATTGTAGTCAGGTTTTCAAAATGTAAGCATTTATATTAAAAATTATATTAATAATATTTAAAAAAAATCACTCAATATTTCAGTCCTAAAATGTGCCTCCATTTACTTACAGGGTTTTTCAGATGATACAACAACACAGGCGAGGTTATCAACAATCGCTGCACAGGACATCTAGATGGCCTCAACTGATTATCAGCCATAAGAAAATGGAAGCACACGATATTACAATGGTAGTTCATCGCAGGGCGAAATTTGGACAATCACAAGGTGATTGATTGTTTTCAACGGATAAAATATTGTCTGCATGTATTGTAGTAATTACACGTTATTTTACGAAAATTGCCACTCAAACTGCGACTGTGCTTTCATTTTTTATGGTTAATGAACTTGCTGTGTGATAAGCTGAGACCGTTTATATGCTGTTGATAGTTGATGAACTCCCTTGCGTTTTTGTATCATCTAAAAACCTGTATGGTTGATGATCTTGTCGTCATTTGGCCACGTTTAGCTGCTAAAATAAAATACAAATTTGCCGCTATGTAACATACTCAACGTAATTAGCTCCTCATTTTTTAAGACTTTGTGAACATTGTACAGTATCATAAAATTAAAAATAATGTATTAATTACCCTACTTCATTTGTCCATAAACATGAGCGTACAATGTTATACTTATGTCTGTTTTTATTGAACCATTTCATAACGCCCATGATTACAAGATATTTCTGTGTCTTGTTCACTGCGGATATTAATAACGGCTCGCTTTAATAGCATACTCACAACCGAATCACTTAATATGCAATCATTATTTGACATTATCATTCATTGTCAGCGGTGTAATATTAGTAACGATGGTTGCCTGCAATTTAACACCAACCAGATAAGAACATCATTCAACCGGTTCATACCGAATGACATTCCGGACGAGTACAGCACACCATCACGCCCACTCACACGATGATTTAGTCATCGACGCTAATACGTACTTGACACACTAGCCACCAAATTTCCGAACGATATTCTCTTGACAGTTGCCCACCACCGTTTGATACCCACTGGCATGTAAAAGTGTACACATGCACACCGTGTAGTAGTGAGTGATTTTACTTACATTCAATCGAAATTTTCTCTCTTTTCCTCCCATCCGAACCGACAGTGAGGAGTTATTTGTGCACTACCACCGATGGAAGTCACGAAGTGAAAATGTCACCCATTTCCTTTCCCTATACTAAGGGAACTTTCCAGTCTCGGGCAGGTAGCGCACCAATAGAAAAAAAGGTGAACGTGTGTAAAGTCGCTTCCTTTGAGTCTTATCGTTACCACAAGTATGGAAAACACTTCAGCCTCTTGTCGTTCGAGTAGAACCGGCAACAGAGTACGGCATGCATAGAAGAATGCAGCTGAATGAAGTACTGGGGGTTGATAGCGCTTTTCAAAAGGGGTTATTTGCGAGGTGAACGGCAAAAAAAAACCGGAATTCATCTTGCAAGAACATCTTGAAAGTAGTAGGAAGACAGCAGGCATTCTATCACTAACGCGCGTTGTCGTTTCGGTTTGGAGCACATCGTACTGCACCATTTTGAACTCATCGTGTGTAGGTGCATTGAATGCAAGCGCCACTCCATCACTACCAAGGTTGCGTTAACGGAAACAGATTGAATTGAAGTCCGTTCCCGAAGGTTGTGCCTGGTGATGTACGCTACAATTTGTTAAAGACTATAATTGATGACAAGTAAGTTGAAATATTGCACCGTTTTTCCAAATTTTCCACAAAACTATCAGGGTTTTTATTGTTTTCTTGAAGAACTTGCTGGCCGCGAAATCCTTAAATAATATTTATCATATAACACCGAAAGCATAATTTCAAAGCTCAAACTTTACAGCTTTGATCCAGTTCTAATTAACACCATGTTAAAGATAAACACACCATAATCTTCCATTCTCAATCCAACAAATTGTGTCACCCAATCCACGCAGAGAAAGATTCTTTACACACTGATCCAGATGACACCAACTATGGGAAATGTTCCTATCTCTTGCAAAATTTCATCCACAATGGTTCGCCAAGAATGCAACCACGTCAACTTTCCACCACCAGGAATGCAATTGCAACCGGTTTGGAATTGGAATTATCATCAACAGGCGTCCTCGAAATTCATTCAGCTAAGCATAAAAAGAAACCACCCACACAAACTATGCCGTTGCATCTGCATCTGCAAGCAATCAGTTCGTGTTGCGCTCGGTGCAAATGCAACACGAGCAGGATGAATGGGCGGTTCGAGATGCCAATAAAAGATTCCGCGAGCAGACAACAATTTGAAAGTTTGCCATTTTGATCTAGATACCGTCTGCCAAGCACCGGATGGTACGTCGGGAGTTTATTCCGATTGGATGAAATCAAGATTGTGAAGAAGGTTCTTCAGTTCGTTTGACACTGTCGAACAAAACATGAGCTTCAGCGAGATAAGGAATGGCACAAATTAAGAAAACAAATAAAAGTAGATAATCTAACACATAATCACATAGATTACTTAACGGTTGATGATTTCATCGAGTGAATAATAGTCCTTTGAGAAAGAATGAAAACATATTGCATGATTTATACGAAAACAAATGTGTGAATGTTGCAAACACTGCAGGACTGGGATTAGTTTATGTTTTGAAAAATTCTTCCCAGCACAATCGATATCTTTCTCGTGGAATTCTTGATCGAAAAATTGATCGAAAAAAAAATACTGTCAAGACAAACAGACGGCTCATGACAAGATTATTGCCGAAAAAGAACGTTTCCCTGACATCGCAAAGCTTTATGAGAAATATGACATTTCAATGTCATTTTTATCATTTGGTGATGATTGCTCCAATGCCGACAAACAATAAGGGCTACGCCGTACGCCGAAAAAAACCAACAGCTTCACGCAACACTGTGACGTTTTTTGGTTTTTTTTATTTTCCCCTCTAGAACCTTTCTATTTTTTGTACTTTTGTTTGCAACACCATGACGGAAAAAAGATCCATTTGTTACGATGTCAATTTGTGCTCGGGTCACTATCTATCGACCGCCCACCCTCCCCCAAAAACCCCTAACGCATACATCTTTCGTCCAAGGGCGGCATAAATCTTTGCTGCGTTCGGGTCTGGTTGCGTTTATTTTCCTTTGCGATAATCCAATGATTTTGGGGCGTGAAGAATTTATCCGGAACCTTCAATTTACAATACAGAACGTGAACCTTTTCGGCGGACGATTGTCGTGCGGGCTAACGGCGCTTGGCACGAAGGACACATCATGCCCGAAACGAGATTGCCATTTCTTATTTTTAACAATGCTCAGTGCTCGAGACGGGTGGTCCGGTTCCACCCGGACGCAGGGGATAGGGCTGGTGGAACCTGTTGAGGTAACGAAATTTTGTTCGGAAGGGATACACTTTCCACCTTACGTAACACCGGACCAAAGACATTTGATGAAGGTTTATACGCCTAACGGCTCGATATGACAGGAATAGGACACTTTTTGTAGCAGAAAGATGGAAAATACTCCTTGTCTCGGGATAAAATCAACAAGAACTCATCCTGAGATGATTGTTACAATCGAAAACATAAACCAATGCATTCCTGCATTTAATAAAATCAAACTATTCCTCAAGTTCTTATTGTCTTGGCAGGGATTTGACAGCATATTAAGATGTTCAACTGAAATGGGATTTCAATCAGGAAATTCTTCTACAAGTAATAAGAATGGCATTTAGTTTCTAAGAGCCATTGGTTTCTGACAGCTCAAAGGATCTAAGCTTTAGTTGATATACTAATAATTCAAAAACTCTTATAGGAGATAATATGAAATTAAATGATGAACAAATCTGACTATAGTTTATACGATTAATTTATGTGAAGATTTCAAAAGTAGAACTACAAGAAGTTACCATTCATATTTCTAAGTCGACCTAACAACATTCCACATCCAGAGAAAAAGGACATCATTGCACAATGGTTTCCTGCCAAAGTACCTTTTACATAGCACTCCAAAAACAAATAATTAAGACTGTTTGCCTTTGCTCTACATATAACCATCGGATGGTTTCAGTGCACTATCTTCCTATGCGAGGGAATGCATTGTATCTGGAATTGACCACGTACTATCATCGTTCTACTAATCTTGATGTGACCTCACAGATTGTGGGCATCCTGTTAACACTTCACAATATTTAAATTCACATTTGCTTATTACGTGCCATACGTCTATTGACGAAAACCTGCTAACAGACCCCTGAGTAAAAAAAATGACAAACTATTGAATGGAGTATGTAGTAATTATTTAATAAAATGTTCGAGTACTTATATTATGTTTTCAAACATATATCATGGCACAATCCAAAGTTAAGTGATACAGAAGATCGTAACGGATATAGAAGCATCCATGTCTTCAGGAAAGCTTTTATAAGCATCTCAATCAAAAGCATTCACCACTGAACGTTCATTAGATTATTGCTTCAAAAGTAAATGTCCTTCTTAAGGACTCCTCACGTATTTCTTGAGAAATAACTAATTTCGTCAGAACGATAGCAAAATTCGATCCCACATTAAAAAAAATCCTTGGGATCGTTCCTCCAGTCACTTGAAGTTTTCTTTTATCAAATATTCAAATCTTACATCTGCAGTAAATAAATAGAACGCTACGTAATAATCAATGCAAACAACTACAATTGACCCTTGCTCGAAAGACGAAAGGTTCAACAATCATAAAATGATAAATGTTCAAAACGATTCTATCACAAGTATCATTATGGTACTTACTTTCTATAAGGACCACTTACCGGCACGCCTAAAAAAGCAGAAAAAGAAATAGATCCATCCAACGTCTATTTCTTGAGCAATACTCAAAACGCCTGTCAGATATACAAAATGCTGCCATCTTGCTCTCTTGCTATAAAAAAACTCAACTCCTACCGGAAGCATTCTGGTGGAAAAGTACCACTCGAAAGAGTGGCAAGATTTATACACTACACAAAACCTCGACCACAAGTATCGACGGACGGCCCACGAACCGGTCGAATCGGTTGAATAGCTCGATTTAAACCTCCCCAAAAAAATAACAAGCAAACGATGCACTTAGACCCAGTGCGCCCACTACGACCGAGGGGAGCAATCCCCTCTGCGGGACGTTGAGTAAAACGTTGCGGAAAACCCCAAAACTTTACTCCATCGTCAGCCCACCAGAAACGAATTGGAATGCTGCAAAGGTGAAACAAATTCTCTAACAGCGCACCATCACCATCATCATCATCATCATCATGCACCATAAAGCAAAGCAGCAATCAGGGAAACAAATCCTTCCACTTTTGGCGCTAGCTCGACGCGCATTCCTTGCTTCGCTCCCCTATGATTCAACCCTTTATTCCGACCCGCTTTCCCGCATGAAAGTACTTCCGGGAAAATGCGAACCAATAGTCTAGGGATTACTTGGAGCGTAAGATCGTGGGTAAATTTTATTCCTTACTGAGCAACATCCTTAAAAATGTAGTACACGAAAGTCGAAAATATTTCGAACGAAAACGTGCCCCAGCAAACGATACGGTATTAATGCGCTTTTGACCTAGCCGCCTATTTTCAATCACCTTTCCACGCAAACTGAAACACATGCCGCACACATCAACAGTTTCTGCCCGGCCCAGATTGCCCCGGAAAGGCACCCGAAGTGATTCTGTTCCACTCGGTTTGATGGGTATTATTTTTGGTGGTCCACAGGATATCCTATCCAAGCAGCCAATAGTCTCCGAGGACCGCCTCTACTGCTGCCAATTTCGATTGAATGGCAGACAGAAATCATTTCCAAATCTGCTACTCATTCAGAGACACTCGTGTCTTAAGGGGAAGTCGGGAGGAAGAAGGAAGCGTGTATTTCCCGGTGTTGCAAGTAAAAATCAATGAACCGTACCAAATGGAACGATATTGAATTTTTCATTCTAACGGGTGTGCTCACCGAAAAAAAAAATCCTCACCCAGTACCGGATCTCATTTCCCAGTTGATCGTGAAATATGCGGAAATTTCCCAACATTTTTTGAACAATCTATCTCCTCCATTTCATTTCGCACATCGCACACAAGACTCCTACGGGTCGGGTACGAACCCGACACATATCGAACAGGAAAAATCAGTCGTCTCTGTGTCTGGTGGTGGTTTTTTCTTCTGTTTTTCTTCTCTTCGATTATTTTCCTTCGTCGAGCCACACACACGTACAGAACAAACTACCTACGGCACGATGGGAAATAATATAAAAATCATCCTTATTATTTACTATCACAGGGTGGTTTTCCTCCACTTTTCACGAGTTTTCCCTGTTGAAGGGAATCCCCAAGCCGGGCAGCTGAATCAATGGAGCCAATGTGTGTAGAGCTCAATGAGGTGAATAGAGCTTGCGAAACGGGGTCAACGTAGTAGCGACAGCTTTATGAGAAATAATTTGAATGATGATATTAATTTATCTACCAATATTACCGATTTGACCCATTCAAATATTTCGTGTTCCATTTTTGTGTTTTTTTTTCTTTTTATGTGTAAAATTTACTATTGAAATTGAGACCAACTATTTTGTGAGTATCCAACGATTTTTGGGATGTCTTCGAGCCTGAGAACTCTTCGGCTTAACTCGTCAATCGTGTCAATTTATAATATGCCTCTGATTTCGTACATTAACGTTATGTTTCTATTGTAATCTTGCATTACTGTACTATCGAGATGGTTTAGCAATTTGTCGAGTAACAAATAAATAAAAAATAAATACAAAACTGCAACGCAAAAGCTTTTTTATTAAGCAACAATCAATATGAGTTCTCGTATGATTTTGTCAATCGAATACTACTCAATTAAATTGAAAGTTATTTTTGTCAACCACTTATTGCTCTCAAAAAAAATCTAGCTTAAGAAATGTTGTAAAGTGATTTCATATTACTGTTTTGACGACCTAACATACATTTACACAACAAAACCAACAGTTATAGCTCCCACCCCTTGCATATTCATCTTCTTCCGAATAAGTTATATAAGGAGACATATTTACACACCAAAACTCGCAGCGCAAAACCAATCTTCCTGACGTCAAAAGTGTAGTGCGTAGTCTGCCGAAAAATTGATCGGATTTTCCTGGCATCATCGCAAATCGTTGATTGTCAGTCAACTTTATGTTTATTTTTTATGCTCTCTTTTTCGCTGTTCCAACGATACTAACCACCTGTCAATGCTGTCAAGGCAGGTTAAGGATTTTCCGGCCTAAGGGTTTGCGGTGTTCTAAAGCTTTTTTCACCACCGGTCTGCAATACACAAAACGTCGCTAACGTCACACAGCACCGACACATGTACGTTTCTCGCTATCCATATCCTTTCATCGCTCGCCTGTTCATTGTTTGCCCATCTTGCAATCGGGGCGTCGTAGCGAAAACATTCTGGATGGGGGAAGAAAAATATGTATTTAGGATTACCGGACCACCGGCTCGGAATCGAGGGAGTGTGTTTTTTTTCCACCACCCACTCCAAAACGCTCCTTCGGTAACGACTATTGAGAAAAGGGTTAAAAAGTGGTTCGTTACGTTTTCTTACAACAACAAAAAAAGAATGTAGAAGAAAGCTAACAAAGAGAAGAAAAAACGTCCCACCCACAGTTTCACAACCGCCCTGTCAACCACAAAAACCCGACCGATTTCGTCTGGTTCGGTGCAGGAAAGAATAATATTGCCATAAAGCTGCTGATGAGCGGGAAGGGCGACTGGGTCGTTTTTCTTTCAAGCCCATGCTGGAGGTTGGAGTGTGAAACGGACCCGAAATATATTTTCCAATGCTTCCACAGCCACCCAGCGGTGGTTATTTCTGTCGTGATAAGTTTCAGTTTTCACTCGGTAGATGGATGGGATTTTTTAATAAAGAAAAACTTTTCCCCCGAAATCACTGTACGGTCCCGTTTCGGTGCGATAAGGATAAAGCAAAGACACTAGGAACAAATTTACTTACTTACACACGAAACGGACGGTTAGATGCTGTGCGATGGGTTTATATTGTTCCCGGGCATCGTTCCATTGCTTCATACACAAATTTGTTTCATTATGTTTAGGGGAAACGAATGGAGGAAATCCGGAAACCTTTGCGAACACGCCGGTAGATTCGTTGCATAGATGGATGAGCCAAGTGACCCCGAAAGGTCGGTTGAACAACGTTGTTTTCTTCCCGTGTGCCGTGAATCTTTCCGACCTAACGCCATCTTATCACCGCAGGACGGCATGCTGCGCCACGTGGAACAATAACCACTGCCGGATCCAGTTAACACCATGATCCGGTTAACAAAGCGGCAAAAAAGATAAAGTTCTAACCCACAGAAGTTACTTAAGGGTTGCACAGCACAACAGCGGGTGAATGCGTTCCGCGACCCCGGGTAGAAAGGTTACTTCTGTGGTTAAGGATTAGACGATGCGCTATTTCTTTTTGTTGAGGCTTGCTTTTTTTCTCCCCGGGACATACTACTGTGCGAATCCTTTATTTTCTACCATCTTGGTCCGGTTTGTGGCGAAGGACGATTTAGCACGGTCGTAAAACTCGACCGAAATCACATTTTTCTGATCTATTCGACCGGAACTGGATGGATGATGTGCCAAAGGACAGTAGCGACTTTGTGATGCTTTTCGTTTTAAAACTAGAACGGTTCGGGGAGCATGAAATGGTGACTTCATTCGTGGCGAACCACTGAAGCTTACATCTCGCAATTCTTGTGGGGTTTGGCAGTTTTCCGGGAGATTTCGGGTTGTTTTTATACGAGCTTTGTTTAAATTCTCACTCGCTTCGCTTAATTTTATAAATTTCGGTTCGGTAAAACGGTACGGTGGCCAAGGAGATAGCGACGCCGGTCTCATACGGCAAGTCCGGGGATCGAAACCCATTCGGGACGTTCCCCCGTACGCAGTGACCAAAGCAGGAAGGAAGGATACTTTGATTGGAACACGTGATGAGGATGTTAGACTCATGCTCCTCCAAAACTAGTGCTCGTCAGTCTATGATGGGCTGGAAATGTAATGCGAATGTCACCAGACGACCTATCGCGTAAAGTCTTTTAAACTACAGGATACAAAAATGAGCGACGACGGAACTCGTTCGAAGGTGATTAAGAGAATTTCTGACTTCCTAGATCGTTGAGCGAATGTCACGCCATTTAAGCAAACGAGAAATGTCGCCCATAATTAATTATTGATAAATTGAGGCATAATCATACTTTTCGGGGACGAAATCTTCATGTGGTCGGCTATTTACAATTTAATTGCAATAAACTAAGTAGCTTAACTACTAACCGAATAAAACATACCAACTCGAGGTAACTTTATTAATGACTGAGATCAATATGATTCTAAAATGTTTATTAAATTTGGGAGTAGAATTTTCCACAACAGAAAAACGCGAATATTTTACACAAACAAGCGAAATTAATTATGCAATGCGTTTGGTTTCTCTCATTTTGAAAAAGTACCTTTCATTAAAGAAATACCTTGATAGCTATTCGCATACCAGCCGTAGTGCTAAGACCAAACAACTATCAAGTAAATCGATGAAATAAAATTTAATTAAAACAGCTGTTCCACTTTTGTCCATTCTACCCAACCGGTAGATAGAAATTAAAACAATGAAGCACACAGGCAAACATCGCTACCACTTTCTATCTTGGGTTTTCATTTTCCTTTACAGAGTTCGATAGCAGTACGCGGAAAGAAAAGGTCTAAATTCAGCAAAGAAAACGTTTCGCAAATTCTTATGCTCCCATTCATGCTCATACGAAACGTACGACTATGCTAAAACACAAGCTTCATCTGAATACGGAGCCTTCGTAGTCCGGGAGCCGTACAAAAATTTATCCACCTCCCGCAAACACAATCGTGCTAAATTTACTGCATGAAACGATGAAAGAATCTGTTCCAGTGTCATTCAACAAACACAAAAAACACACAGTAAGCAGTACACATGTTTTTACGTGTCGTTCATTCGGGCCCACATTTCGGTTCGATGCTATTTAATTCTTTTTCCATCCATCCAACCGGAGGATATCGATGCGAAGGAAAAACCATGTGTACGTTCAAATTTCTTCGTTTAGTTCCGATTTTCAATTTTTTTTAACCTCTCTTCGAATTTTTCCCTTCATTGTGAGCACTATCCAAGTGTATGTGTCGGTACCAGGAGGGTTTAATCAAAAATTCTTCCAATTCAAAACACGCACTGGAATGTGCCAAACGTTCCGAAGGTGTTACCAAGGCTGCACAGTATCTCCCCGGGGGCTACAGGGATTTTGTATACGGCGAAGTATTTACTCGAATTTACTTTCGCGGGATGGTGATGAAGGACGTGGAAAATGTCTTACAGTACCGCACCGTTAAGCAGTCTGTGTACAGCAATATCGATTTTACGGAAACGAATTTTCATTAAACAAAGCTCAGATATTGGTCTTCCTTGAAAGAAGTTTGGAATGTTTATGTTTAGGCATAAGTTATTCTAACATCAAATCTCTTTCTGGTTTAAAGTATCACATTGAAGATAAGACGAGTTACTTGAACTTTTACTCTACGATGAGTACATGTTTTGGTTATTAATTTTAGCAATGTTGCTATTACTTGCTCAAAGCATATCGTTTACATCCATAAAACAAAATTCTTCATGCTGCCTGCGGCTTGCTTAAACTACATCACCATTTCACTACAAACACTTTACCAAGTTGTCGCTGAAGGGAATGTTGCCGTTTTAGTCCAACTTGAAACAAAAACAAATCATCAAAAAAATATCCCGAAAATTCAAGATCGAGAAACTACACTGTGCAACGAACGTGCGTGGTTCCCAATATCGTAAAGAATCTTTCCGAAACAAAAAAAACCTTCGCGAAATAAAAACAAACTACCCAACAACGCTTCCAGCGTGTGATCCTTGAGAAATGGGAAAAGTTCTTGCTAACGCAGCTGCTTCTCGGTCCGTTTCGTTGCACATTAGATAGATTACTTCACACCCGTAGGGCAGTGTGAGTATAAAAGTTAAAAAACAACTTTCCAACATCGAATAATTAATTTCAATTTTTTCTACGTGTGCTGTACGTTTGCTCATATAAGATTTTATTGATGTTGGAAAATTATTTCATTACTATGAATTAGTATTGCCTTAATGATTCTTTTGAAATAAGCCATTGATTTGATCTTCGTAGACTAATACATCTTTATAGATTCATGAACCATCAGGGTTCATAAAATCTCTAAATATACACGAACCTATGTGCAGCAACATCTAAAGATTCATTAATCTCAAAGACAGAAAATTATAATCATTTATTCAATTGTAAAAATCATTCAAATTCATTAATCTGATTCAGATTAAATCAACTCCAGTACTATTAAATGGTTGATTCGTAAAAACTAAACAGAAATGAGGTATTTAATTTCATTAGAGCTTTTATACGTTTTCTTATGCGTTGTAAAAAAAATTATCTGAAGACTTTCAGGAGCTTCAAGACAACGTGCGAACCTTACAACGAATGAATCGGACCGCTGATCACGTTCCCGCGTAGCCCACGCCGGCCATTATTCATCCATTTCAATTACCACCACGAACGTGCACCTTGCTTCCCGTAATAATAAGCATGATTAATAAATAAATTAAAATAAAACATAAATGTACACAGCACTGTTTGGGCTACACGCCCAAAAGCAAACAAAATCTACCTTTTTCCCCACAAAACAAAAAAAAACATTCCGAAACCAGGAAGGTCACGTAGAAAATTGTCCGTGGTGCACATCCTCCGGTGAAGCTGTACAAGCCGCACGTGGTGTGTGTTCTCACCGGCTCACTGTTCACCGAGGTCACTTCATAAATTATTCTCCACTTCATCAAATGCTCACCAGCACTGACATAGTGTGTACGGGGAGTATTTTGTGTCATTTCGTCTGCTCTAAAATGTGAGCAACATTGCTATGCCGGCCAGTGCCGCTCGAAAGCAGGCAAAAGTTGGTGAAAATCATGGATACCGTGGAGTGTACAAAGTTGGAAGCACACATGTGGGTAGTAATGAAATTAATGCTTCAAAATCGTTTTAGATGTCAACCAATGGCCATTATGAGCGTTAAATGTCGGGCATTGTAATGGCACTTTTCAATGTGGGAGTGTAATTGTATTAAATTTATTATCGTTGCTCTAATGTGACAGTCATAAGAGTCCATTATTGGCTAGGGTATAGTTATAGCATATGAGTGTGCAACTATGCCATGTGCAACTATGAACACTTTTATGCAAGGGTGCTGTGATGACAGGTAAAGTTATGTTACTTCACATCTCCTTAGGGACTTTATGAGAATCTCATACCATATCACGAAAATAACACACATGGGAAACATTTAAGTATTCATGAAAATACATTTAAAAACTTCTATTTAAAGTTTAAAAGCATCTTGTAGTTTTTTCCCCTACATGATCATACATTCCAAACGCAACGAACTTAACTTCCAATAAGCACTGTAAGCACGCAAGACATTATTGTTCTTCGAGAATTACGTAACCTCTGAGGGATAATTAATTTTCAAGGGATTCATGGATCTTGCAAGATTCAAGAATCTTTGATGATTAACTGATCTCTGAGTAATAGTGATTTTTTTAGAGTAAACTCTTTAAATTACTAATTGATGAAGATTCATATGAATGACTCTTCTCAAATGCTTCATAGAGAATGTCAAAATGTATAAATAAAGATCTCCTTCTATGGCATTACAACCTCGATAGATCTTGACCCAATATTCATGGCATATATTCGCCCTTAACAGGACAGTCAGTCCTACATAAGGTGAAACAAACCGGATGGGATTTTGGCGCCCAATATAAATGAGGATACTCACCAAAAACAGTTTCAAATTTATTGAAAATATCAAAAATTACTATAATCCGCAAACTACTTCTCACGAACTTACTACCGCTGTTAATTTCAAGAACTTGAGAAAATGAATATTCCGACATGAAATTAATGCTCTCTTAACCCGTCCCAGTAAAATAGTTCGCCAAGATGTGCTTCGCAAGCCATAATGATGCCCATAAATTTCTCGCCCAGTTTTCAAAGACCTTCGTAAAAGTGAGTCATTAATTTTACTACAATTTGCCGTCGCTAAAACGCACCACACATCGATGCTATTGAGATGAAACATACAGCTCCCAAAAGTTAGTACATCCGGCGCTGTGACACATTTTTATGAGCAGCTTTCAGCAGGCTACAAATCCAGATGGTTTCGTACCGATAAGGGCATTTGAAAAGCAGTTACTATGCATCGTACAGACAAGAGTTGGAGATCAAGAGTCAAAAGGATGAGGCTGTTCCTAAAGTCTACAAAACTCCCACGCTCTAGCTAGTCACGTGAGCTGATCCATCGTCCAGTTTGTGCATCGAAAGTGGTATGTTCGGTGGGTAGCTCTGAGGCGTTTGCATAAAACGTCAATAAACCCCGCATAAAGTCACGGAACATGCACCGCAACCAGGAACAAGAGCATCCCGTAAGGACAATTTCCGGCACTGAGCCAACATCCCGAACGGGAAGTTTTGAGCCGAGAAGTCAGTCGTTCACCGTCCACACTACGTCATTCGTAAATTTGCACTATTTATCTGTTTGCCGAGCGGTCAGTTGACGTTCGTGGCTGTGTGTGTGTACAACCGCCCCGGTGACCTGCCGAATTGCTTCAAGCGAACATTTTCGCAACATTCTAAGCGGGGATATTCCACACCTCCATTGGGAATAAAGCTGATACGCATAACGAACGTAGTCATGACCGGGGCGGGTTAGGAGAGTTTTAACTTCTGAACTTGCACAGTTTATGTTTTCATAACACATTCTGGGCTGGTGTTTGTTTCGAAAATGTTCAAACTTTTCCGACAAACATTGGTGCGAGGCAAGTTGACAATTTTAATGTGACGCTCAAAACTAGTGTTTATGCGTACATGCTGAGTCATGATGTTTTTGGTTCTTAGGTACGAAAAATAACCCACCACACGTAATGCTAGCTTGCAAACAACAAATGCCAGCAAAAATAAATGATTCCTACGCCAAAAAGCTTAGCCGGTGGTTTATTTGGGGTGGGTGAGCATTTTTCGCAACTTCTACTAAAAGGCATGAAGGTGTAGGAAACGCTTACCGGTGCGTTTGAGGTGAATGATTTCACACAAGGTCAGCAAAGCGTAACCATGCCGGGCTAGGTCGACAATGGACCAGATGAACAGCCATAAGGCAAATTTCTGGCTGGCACGAAAGCAATCATCGATCGGCGGAGAGTATGCTCACTATTGGGATCCTTCATTATGCTGCTAGATTTAAACACACACGAAACATGTTTTTTTGAAATATTTATATAATTTTGGAGGAAATATACAACAATGTTACTAACGGCATCGACGTAATAGACGAACTGATAGATCAGTAACGTATCATTTTACTATAGCAAAGGTCAATTAGCCTGTTTTTACTTAACCTTACAAGTTCTAGAATTATAAATCTGGAAATCATGCTGCTTCTTTCATAAACTTATATAATAATTTTTTTTTTTTTTTTTTTTTTTTTTCGTTATTGTATGACGGCCAGGCCGTATTAGACTTAGTTTTACCACGTAGCAGGATAGTCAATCACAGCTACGGGGGAGCGGTCCGGATGGGATTTTGATCCCGGTCTGTCGTGTGAGAGAGCAGCGCCGATACCACTAAACCACCGGGCCGCCCCAACTTATATAATAATGCCATATATTAAAAGAAACATATTTCATTGTATCAAATTTTCTGATAAAAAATTAACCAAAAATAGTATTTAAAAAGAATAGAAATTCTTAAAATAGAAATGGTAACATAACATGTAAGGAACAATGAAAAACAATACAAAAAAAAGAAATAAACCTTTCAAGTAATTATAATATCGTAAAGAAAGAGTGAAAAAGTGATTAAACAATGCTGTGCATTATTGTTATGAACAACTTGCAACTTATAAATAAAATAATGCAAATTTTTGATTACTTTTTGTTCTTATTTAATTTTTAAACCTACATCGGGGCAGGTTTAAAAAACCTGTTGTCTTGCTGTCTGTATCTATAATTCCTCACTATTCATGATTTGATCACGTATCAAGGACTTTGCTAACTTGTGCAATATCACTCATTGTGGTTTTAGCTTTGCGTATCAACCCAGCAAAGAGTTAATTCACCCTTCAACGTAAGTATGAATAAATAAGAACCAAAACCATGTAATATCATAAACTCACCGAACGAAAACAACAACGAAAAATCACTCCCACAAAAACCAAACCTCATAATTCATACTAATTTTCATGTTCATGATACTTGATACCGCAAATAATCCCGCCGTATCCGTATACTAGCTACTCTAAAAAACAACCACACTGATGCGGTAAGCATTCGAAATGTAACGTATTCATTTCTGTAACGTGCACATTCACCTAGATGACGTAATTGTCGTTTCATTGCCGTCCTAACCCAAGCGGGAGTATTTTGTGCCTTTTTGCTCTTCATTTTTTGTTTTGTTTCGTTTGGCGGTTAGCTATGTACGTAAGGATGGAAAAAAACAACAAAAAGTACATCCCTATTCATTCGCAACCAGGAGCGCTAGCGTTCATCGCTAAGCAGCCAGTCGCGCATTCTTCCACACTCACGTAAACGTAATTAATTTACCAGCCAACGGCTAGCCAACGGACATTTTTCATTTTTCTGCTCACAGTTTATGAGCCTCGGCTGTTGCTAATGCTAGTGCCAGCGTTTAGAGTTGAGTGAGAAGCATTGGAGAGCAAAGTAAAAAGGGGCAAGTAAAGTTCGCCTCCCATTCGCTCCTCTAACGAAACCCAAACACCGATGATACTAAGAGGCACGTACAGAAGTAATGCTTTTCCCTTCGACGAGTGGGAAACGATGGAGCAATCAAATACATCGCGGCTAAATGTAACGTTCCCAACTGGCGCATACTAACAGGGAGGCATTTTTGGTTTCGGATGAACTTAGTTGTATTTTCTGAACAAGTGCGTCACTGTTTTCTCCCACACCGCAAAGAAGTCTCTTCGTTTAAGTGTCTGTTAATTCATAGCAAAAAGATAATTAGCGTCAAGCCTTCAGAAGTATAGTAACTAAATGAAAAAAAAAAAACAATTTAAAAATTGAAGAGTTTTGTTTTGCTGCTAAGTACGAAGATAAAAAAGCCACCAGAAATGTAATATTCTTGTGGAGTTTTCCGTGCATTGTCCCTATTACTTATTGGAACTCTCTTTTGACTGCTCAAGTCATGGCAATTTATTAACACACATCACATTGTTATATTTGGAATCCTTTTGCTGGTATATCGCTCTGCAATGCTACGATGTATTTCTATACCTCATAAAATTGAAACCTCGTAACAAATAGATTGAAGAAATTATTATTTCAACATCCCTTATGTCAAACGTCCTTGAGCTGCAAAGAGCCTTATCTGGATAAAGTACAGCAGAGGCCTCACCGGATCACAGAGCCACATCAAATAGATTGTTGAAAGTGATATACACATTCACCTTTGTTTAGACAATATCTTCGCCCAAAGTAGCCTATACTCATCGGTGCCATGTTGGACAAGGATATGAAACCTTGTGCATTTTTACATCACATGCCTCGTTTTCCCGACACTTTGCCTCTGTGGTGCAGCTGCTTCTGTGTAAACCTCTCCTGTAAAAACGCATAAACCAACATTCGTACCGTCATCCTTCCAGGTGGCTGTGCTATTACGTCGACCTTCCGTACGTGGGAACGCATTGAAACAATCTAGGGCATATATTATTGAGAACAGGCAAGATGTTCATCAAACACTCACACCCACGGCATTCAACGACCATATTCCAACCGAATACTGGCCAAGAAAATAAAATTCACCCTGGCATGGATGAGGCAACATTTAGCATTTACGTGGCCGCGTTTCAAAGCGGAATGAATTCTGCGGCTACTGCTACGGCAGCTACACGCTAACACCAAGCCACGACATATGCGCTTATAATTTCACACATCAACGCAGGAACGAACACCGCGGCACCGTATCTTGTGTAGTGACGGAAAGGTCGGCACATAACAGGGCAAGATCAAAGAGGCTGCTCGTGCTCTGGTCTCAAGGTCTGGTTTTCCTTGCGGTACTACATGTTGCCATTGGTCGTACCGGTGCCAAATCGACACCAAAGTTCTGTTTTAACTGCACGAGCTATAGGAGCGTGCCCGATATTAGTGTAACGCGTTACTAATACATGAGCATGAAAATTAAGCCATGTTGTTTTCGTTTTTATTTCACCATCGGGGCAGAAGTTTCACAACCGTGGAAACTGGCGGTAACGGAACTGTTATTTTTCAGTTAGCCTTGGAAAAAAAACATTTCATTACAAGTGTTTAGAAAAAACCAAAATGTGTGTAAATAACAGAAATGAATTCTTTGGATTTTTACCGCCAAACAACGTGTATTAAAGATTTAAGAATGTATGCTATATTAATAGCAGTGTTGAGTGACAAATATTAACTTGATTTTATGTCATCGCATAAACTGTATGTCCTTGAAATTATGCAATTAATCTGCGAGAGACACATTTCATCCTGTTAAGCAAAAAAAATGGATTACATAACTTCAGGCGTTAGAGCATTTTTTCATATCGTTTTTGTCAATTACATACGGCAAGACGATGCCGAGGGCTAAAAATGTCTTTCGAACATAGTCCTTCCATATAAACTGCCACGAGGGTAATCAGACCTCAAGGACTTTGTATTAGGCTGAGATGGTATCTTGTTGCGATCAGATCTACTAACGCACCACAAATCTTTCGGCCTTAAGTTAATGTTTTCTATCAGCCATCATTGGGCCGATATTTCAGTCGGCAATCCGCAGGACGTCATCAAGTCAAACATAATGACACTGTGCAGAGAGAATATAATTTTTATTTCTCCTGTAGAAAATTCTAGAGTTTTTCGACCATTGGACACAGAATCGTTAAAGAAAAGCTTTTTGTGATAATCATTATTTTTAACCTCGTCCTGGCGTTCCACTACTGACTCTAGAAGCTGATTACAAGTCCTTTTTGATGACACTTACGTTGAGTTATCAGAATAGTTGGTTTCATTGGCTAATTGCGAGAAATATTTCCACAGAGAGGTTTGAATAAGTTTGGTAGAACCGAGTATCTCTGGCATTCATTTTCCTAGTCCTAGTTAGCATGGATATACAGATCTTTGGCCCTCATTTTAATTTAAAAAAAAATGAATGTATTGGAAAAGCACTCACGAATTAAACAAAAAATAAATAAATTGTATGACGTTAGTAGTCATTACTGACATAGGTTAGCCTATTATTGTAGACTTAGCTTGTACCATTTTTATGCCGCAGTAAGTAGATTTACCTGCGCTTCAACATATTCTTTAAGAATATGATCTTATCGTAAAATGGGACGGAATTTAGGAGATAGCGGAGCCGGTCTCAAAATTTATCTTAAAGGATATTACTTTTTATCCTACATGTTCCCAACTGATGCAACTGTACCTTCGGAAATTTGCAATTATTCTGTGAGAGACACTTTTCATCATTTTCAGCAAATATTTAATGCATTGCACAAATTTAGGCGTGGGTATTTTTTCTATTTTGGTAAACATGGCATCTATAGCTTAACTTATTTTATTAAGCATATATGATCTAATGAAACGAATATTAATCATATCCTTTTCCATCTTAGATCATCACAACTGATGCAACTGATATGTTCCTTTAACTGTTCGCTATTAATGAAACCACATTCCGTTCATTAGACTCAAATTCCACGCAGTCAAGTTGTTTAAAACGCCAGCTGTAAGCATGCAACATAAAACGCGCTGGATTTGAAAAAAAATCAATTTAAGTGCACCCCACACTACGAGCCCTTACAATCCGCGGAATGTACCGCATAATGGCAATCGGTTCCATTATATTTCAAAGCGTTCATGTTACGCTCCAGGAGATTGGTATTTTATTCTTCCATTTTTTTATTGCTTTTTTTCTGCCCGCACGTTGCCTTTACACAAACAGTAACACTTTCCAGTTGGAAACCGCAGACGGCAAGGGAAATAAGCTTGTTCGAACAAGGTGAATATGGTGGAGGGAAGGAAATCGTTCTACCAATCGCATCGATTACTGGTATCGAATGAAACACTTTGTTCTCCATCGGCCGCCACCAATGGTTCGCGAGTGAATGGTGCCGATTTACTGATAGTGAAATGAATTATTTCCATCGACGATCAAACGCTTTTTTGCCCTAATTGATTGAAAACGATTCATGTCAAACGATTTGATATGATGGAACAAGTAAAAAAAAAGGGTGTGGAAGGATTTCGTGTTACTTTTCACTTCCTCAATTGTCACTGTGTGTGTGATTGGAAAGATCTACAGTTTTAATTTGCCTTCACTCACCTTGTCCTTCATTTGGAGTAGTTGCATCGGTCATTTTCGGGTATTCTTTCTGCAGGGTGCGTTGGTTTGTTGGTTCGCTTCGTTCACTTTCTTTCGAAAGTGCTGCTCGCTCTAATACTAATACGATGTGTTCTCTACACTAGCAAACGGGCGCTAAGCATAACTGTAACGTTGTTTTGTAACATTGCTAGTGTGGTGGTTAAGAATATTTATATATCTGCTATAATCTTACGGCTAGTGACAAGCGCAATGGAACAGCATTATATTTATAATTTTTATGTGCATTTTTAAAACGCGTACTCTAACCGTACCACGGCAATATTCACAATTTGAATGGTTTTAACAATGCAACAGTGTTAGGACGAATCCACGCTACGGAGAAACGGGTTTTCTAATAAGCTAGCACTTTACACTGGCACTGTTGCAACTAACAATGGAACAATTTTCTGGAAACCGTTCCTGCAACACTTTTCAAACGCATTTACATTTTTACTACGCAAGAAGTTAACTCTTCAAACATCTGCTTCCGATTAGGGGTAGCACACTTTTTTCCGCACTATTCACACTTTGTACGAATATTCGATGGAGGCGCCTTATCTTTCGTACTACGAACGCCCTGCAGCGCACACTAAACGAGGAAAGATCGACACTATTAATTTCGGTATTATTGCTCACATATCATGCTCTTATCTGTACACATTTTTCACCACACACTTCCGCGGCGCATACTGATTGTGTCATGTTAAACTATTGCGATACGAAGCATTCGTAGGTAACCGGATTGGGCAAAGGATTAAGCTTCAACTTTAACTAGTCACCTCCAGACCACTGGATGGAGGACTGGAAATGAAGTTGGGAGTGAAATTGATGGGCCCCTCCTTTATGGGCTAAACTTTTTAAATGCTAACCATTCAATCTTTCGCCTTTCCTTTATTTCAATTAAGCTATTCGGGGCTACGGTGGATGGAGAGCGAGCTTTCCACCAGAGTATATGTCACACTTGTTTCGCTTATTCCATCCTATTTAACTTCATCTGAACTTTCGCTACTGAAATCGATGGCACTTCCGTAATGTTTCTCGCTTTAGAATTTTACACACCATTGCACACATACAAACATGCACACAAGCACGCACACACACACACACGCCTCGCACGCGCACTCGTCTCGCTATCTTGCCTCGGCGACGTTGCACACCACCATCTGTCCAATGACACAGAGCCCGCTCGTCGGCAGCCAGGGCTTCTTCGCTGGTAACTTTTTTATGTACAGCATCGTCACCAGCGATCGTCGGTTAGCATCGGATAGCGTAGTGATTTCATTTCCTTTGCGTATGTGTGCTTTTCTTCCTCAATCATTAGCGGTACGAATAATGATAAATGGATTACATTTTTCGATCGTACTTTATAGATTTTCTCTCCGTGCGATCAATGTACCAATTAAGTAACGAAGCACTATAACACTTTTGAGGGAATTTGCTTAAACTTTTCTGTCCAACTTTCAACCATCTCCTCCGCACATGTGGAAGCTTAGTTGTCGGCGATACACTGTAGCGGTTGAACAAATTACACACTATTTCTTTACCATTTTAACTGCTTATTACACAATGGCTACAAGTTCCAGCTCATACGCTGGGGCTTCGATTATTACGGAACATGTCACAATTTGCGGCTACGATTAAACATATTTACAAACACTCTAATGCGTGCGCAGTGTAATATGGCTGTATCGAAACGCCATACAGTAGAAGCGGAAGTGTTGGACTATTTACAGCTGCTGCTGGTGAATTGAGAATCTGGAATGGAAAAAGAACAAGAAGAAAACATTACAATTTTTTTGTATTTTTTTCCACATAAATACACACATGCATAAGCCTCAAAATTTGCTACTGCAACTTTTTTATTGTTGAAAGCTGAAGGGTTGGCAAATTAAACGCCTGATAATATGCATTGTTTCCTTAAAACGTTTTATATTTTAACCCTTTACCTATTTCGCTAAACTTTGAACATTATTTCATAAAATGTTATTCTTATATCCTCAACTTTCACACTCAATTTTCATTTGTGCGAAGGTTACGTTTCCTCTAGGATAAGAACGTTAACAGAACAGCTAAACGGTTAAAACTTTTGAAACTTTGACACAACACACGCTAACCACGTATCCTCTTGATGAACTACTTGTTCCCCAACGACTGAAGCGCAACAGGAGGCAAATAAAATTGTACTAATGTCAACGAACATCCTCCATTTTTCATATGCAATGGTCTGTTTCTCAAGATGAACCCACGGCACAAAGTTACCTCTAGAGAAACTTCTACTTTTTGTTCCAATCTCAGAACAATCGTCTACCGGCGGTGGAACGGTTTCACAATTATGAGCATGTTTATCGAAACATTGTCACATTCCAGGCGATTGAAGCACATGTGACCCTCTCCCACCGGTAACCTGTTACGGCAAATGCGATACGGAGAAAATGCCACCAGAAACTGCCAACGTGACAGCTTAGCGACCTAGTAAAGGTGGTACACACGCTCTATCTTCTTCGGCATCCGGAAACCGGTGTGCACCCGAGCAACGCCCGGGCAAAGACACTCAAACCGCCGGCAACCGGAACCGGAACTACACAACCTTGTCGGAATGGTAGAAAGTAGTTTGCACAACCAACGCTAATGCTCGAAGCAGCACTGTTTGATGTAGCGGAAGATACCATTATGAACACGAGCGAAAGCACTGGCACTATATACACGCTCGGAAACAGATGATGCGGGAACTCCATCCACACCGAACCGGGTGCTACGCGAGCAACATACGGGGTAGAAAGATTAAATTTTAAAGCCCCTTGTGAGCAGGATTTTTGCAGCATATTAGAGATATTCTAAACGAATGTCGATGTTTGCTGCTGGTAGCGTGCAAATACTACCCATTTGCTAAAGCACGTTCTAAACAGCGACAAACTATACAGGAAACCGGGTTGAGAGAAATCAAATATTCACGATGGAAATTCGTACAGTTTAGAACTCCGTTCGGTAATATACTCTACAAAGTGTACGTGAGCGGGCAAGTTCTTTATCAACATTAATGCAACCGGATGTGGCTCGAACGGTGGTTCCGATTGCCGGTTATGGTACTTTCCAGCAATATAAACAATTTTATATTTATAGCAATGTTGACCGATTATTTCATTCTATCAGGCCTGACTTGAGATTCATCATTTGTATCATGACATGACATTTAGATGTGCACAGGATAAAAAAATTTATACCATGTAGACGACTCTTTAGAAAACATTGCACACAAATAAAAAATAAACAAATTGTCAATGAATTACTCACACCATAACTAAGCATTCTTTTTACTTTTGCTTAAAATAAACTGCTTATACATTTTCCGGAGTAAAAACACAATGAAATAAAACCCTTTAAAGTTTCATTCGAAAAAGGGTGCTATATTATACATTATACACAATGAAAATGTCTGAATTGTTAAACTGTTATGTTTATGTGGACCAATTTTTCAACTTTATATTTGTGTTCGCATGATAGTTTTTTTTTTTTAATAAAACTCGCCTTTTCAAATTAAAAAAAAATCGAAGCAAAGTCCTGGAAAATAGTTGCGCATTTCATATGTCTAATTATAGAGAATTTGAAACATTATTTCACTTTGATAATTTTCATTGGAAGTTTCGAAATTTCTTGGTTCAGAATTTAAATTTAAATTATTAGTACTTAAAATTACAAATATAAGGAAAATTTCAATAAACATTGATAATACTATTACTTGTATACAACAATAGTCTTCAAGTATTACCGATAGTAATAGAAATAATGATGTTCGTCCGAACAAACTCCAGATTAATTTAAACAAAAATACAGATATTAGAAATATTTTTTTCAAATTTCACGCTTCAATAAACTATTCCGAAATGGCTTCACCAGACATGTCACCCGGGAATGTTTCCATATACCCGGTTCAATTTCAACATCCAATTGCACCCACCGCCCCTATCGAACACGCAAAAGGGCAACAAAACAGACAAAGCAATACGAATGGAATAAAGGATTCTTGATGGCCCTGCGAGATAAAGTGTCGGTGGCCGCAACGAAGGAGAAAAAATAATAATTACCCTTGTGCTGCAGGTGTGCATACGTAAACGTGTTTGTGTGTGTGTGTGAGAAAAGGATTATGGCACACGACTGCAGTTTTCCTGCTGCAACAACGACAGTGCTCGTTAGTGCTGGTTAATATCGACTAACACCCACCCACTCCACCGGAGTACATGCAGATGCTCATGCTCACATATTCCACAGTTCCTTGGTTTTCCGTACAGCACATACACCCACGAGAGCCTTATCATTCTTTGTGCAGCATGCCGTACCTTTGTATAGCAACAACGTGTACGGTTTGCTCCGGCTAGCAAAAAAAGAAGCATGAGGTTACTCCACACACCTACTGAGAGTCATTTCAAGTATGGGAGTTCAACAAGAAAAAAACATAAAAGATGGATATAGCCATCGACTCACTCACACACTGAGCAATCTATAGCGCAGCCATATGCAAATACTACAACAAGTGGTCCCGGCTGCCATTCTCCCCAGAAGTTACCTCGTTTCGAAATATTCGGTCAGGTGAGGCGCCCGAGCAATAAGGGTTACGCGAGCTCAAGTCGTTATGGTATCGTTACAAATACGCCATTCCATTGCAGCCACGTTGCGGTCGCGCAATCAGCCCGAATGAATGCTAACCTTACGGACGATGGAAAATCGAAACATTTGCCCACGTCGGTGCCCGCATCAGCAGCAGAGTTCAACAGGATAACCAGCGAGAGCTTGGAATAAAATAAAAACAAATCAATTCGATAGCGCAGTAACGCTGCTGTGCGTCACAGACGAATGTTGTTCACACTGAAGTCTTTCTTTTGCTTGTAACGAAAAAAAAAACGCTACTTTTCCAGCACAAAATGATCTTGCAAGGGGGAAAAAAGAAACAAAACCAAGGGAAAAAAAGGAAACCCAGGCACGCATACCAATTCCATCATGGGCGCGCGAGCCCTGTCAGCCAGCAGCTGGTGAGACCCGCGGAACCGCGAACCATGCGCACTGGCACGATCGATTCAGACCTTCTGCAGCAACAATCGCCCGAAGTCCCGAACGGTCTTGGCTCGGGTCCATCCACACTCGCACGCCATCCGAGTGCGTTCGGCAGCCGAAGGGGTGTAAGTTCTTTAACCATGCTGTTTCCCAGTCGGTAGCTCACGACAAGAAACCATCTTCCTGAAACTGCCCTGCCTTTGACCGCGAAACAAGTTTGATGTAAAGTAAAAGAACCGCACCACAAACAAAGCATGCTTTCGTTTTAATCTACCAGCCTTCATTTCTTTCTTCCACGCGCCATACGAGCTTTCGTCGAGGGAACGCTTATTTTTCGCATTTAAACAGTGCTAATGCTGCAAACTACTATCGCACCCTTCGGACACTCAACAGGCCAATCGAGCTGATACGCTACGGCGGTAAGGTTATTAATGTTGCCAACAGATGGCAGCACGAAGCGGGTTTCTCTTAGTGTGTGTGTTGTTTAGTTTCGTTTCACAGTTCGTGCGTGTTTTCCTATCTGCAATTCTCCATTCCAACTAGTACCTTTTGCATTTCGTTGACGAAAACTGAAACACATTGATTGCGTGATGCCCGTTTTTTCTTTGTTTGAATATTTCGGTTTACTCGGTGTTCGTTGGGGAGTTGTGCTGTTGACTGAGCGTCATATAAATTAGTCTTTGTCCTAGTTTAACTGAAAAGTAAAACAATTTTCATATTTTTTTCAATTTCAGTGCATTACTAATTCATGGGAGCTCAAATTTGTAATGTCAGTAATAGCAGTACATTGCTTCCACCAACCTGAGCCGTGGCCTTGTTGCGCACGCCTAAAACTATGCACAATAAAGATTTCGATTTGCCAGGGGATTGAGTTTCAGCATTTCGAAAATTAAAGGAACCAAAACTTTCAAATAAGCCTTATCACTCGAAGTTACACAAATGCTGTAAATTCGAACTTCTGTTTGACTTTGAATCATTTCAGGTAAAGGTGTCCTTTCACGGTTTGAAAAATGAAATATCTCCCATCCAATCTGAATTGAGCCCCATATTAAGTTAAAACTCTTTAATTTCTTACTTTACATTTCTTTCGATCCTGTCTTTGTAGCATACGCCTAAAACTGTGCAATAAAGGTTTCAAATTGGCATATAATGTAACTTCAGGATTTCCTGATTAATATGCTTATTAAAGAGCCAAAAAAATAATAATTGCATACATTTAGGTGCTGCGAATCAATTTATTTTATGTGTCAACTTTGGTATTTGGCGTAAGCATTACATAGCAGCTAATTCACTATCAGCTATCATGAAAAACGCCATTAGTGGTCTAAAATTTATGTAAAATAAAATGAAAACAATCTATAAGCGGGTATTATATCGCTCTATCGTGCCTAAACCTCCTGCTACTTAACATTGAATTGTTTTTTTTTTCTTTTCTTCAAGAATCACACAATTAGTGGTATTGGTATCGTAAAATTTCAATATTTTTACAGCACTGCTGAAAAAAGTTTTTCAACCCCCTGTAGAGTTGGGTAACGGAAGGTACTGTAATTTTGTCACAAACTTTTCCATGTGGTGCCACCATTATTGGTGCCATTACGGAGATTAGGGTACGTTATTTATCGGTACACCTATACTTGGCCCTTTTTTGCACAATTTGCCCCACCAACCAACAAGCATTCGGACTGAATCTGGAAGGTGTGATTTGGAACATTTGCTTTTGCCCTTTTAGTCCTTTGTTAATATTTCTTGACAATTGTGTGTTTTATTTTTTGGGAGAAAAAAGGTATTTAATTGTTTTTAACGTACTTAAATGTTGCCCATAATCAACTTGGGTTGCCATTACCTCAACATTTTTCACCCACAGCTGGAGGATAAGCCCCGAGCATGGAAGGCTCTGTCGTATGAAAACCGGTTTCGCAACCACTAAGCTTCCGTTCCATCCATAAACATGAACACCCCTATGCCTAGGATATTTGAAACTTAAATTACACTCCTGCCTGTACGTGGAATTAAAATGTAACTACTATACAATCAAACCATTCATATTTATGAACTAAATCGACCGACTGTGTCAATGGCGGTAGAAGCCAAAGGTAATCAACCCATCAAACGGCACTCAAAATAGTGAAAACAGATAAAATTTCCGATCATTTTCACTGGATACGGTTTTGTTATCATCAACTGAAGTCATTTAAAGCTTTTCATTCACCAGTCAAAGCGATAGCTTGAAAAGGAAGTCATTTTAAGCTCTATCAAAAGCTAAAATTATCACACCCAGGCTGTGTCCGTGGTTGCGTTTTAACTACCGGGAAAGGTTATAAAATTTTCAATTTTCCTTTTATTTGTACGGCAGAATGTGAAGTGTGTGAGTAGGAAGCAATGGAATAAAAGCTTTTACGGCACATAATCTGCAGTGCATCGCAGATTCCTGTTCCGCTATTAAAGTTCCCAACGAACAGATGGTTGGAGATTGTAGCCTTCATAATGGTCTTATGAATTGTCTAAAAGTGATGAAACTGCGTATCTAGCAGTCAGCATCAATGAATGGTTTGGAAAACTGTTGTTCACCTTGTATCAATAAAGAACATAAGATATATACAACCCTTGCAACACTTAATTTATTGTCAGTCTAAAAGTATGCTATTCGCACCAATTTGAACAATTCTGACAATTTGGTATAGGCCGTTAAATTTATCAAGAATTTATCGTTTTTCAAGCAAAATAAAATCACTTTGAACGTACTTCCAAAACAACATGTACATCTGGAAAAGTTTTCTGATGTTCATTTCTACTGCATCGACCATAGATTCCCAATCTATATTGCATCTTATCGCCATTTTAAACGCTGTTTAGACGAAAAATAGCTTCCGCAACAAAAAAACGTGTCGGGTTTGGGTGTCGCATCTAACAAACGATTCCGTGAGAAAAAAAAAAGAGCAAGTTAATAACATTCTCTCTCTTTCAATAAACCCCGAATGTCCCTGTACAAGCGTATGATATCAGGTTTAACAACTTCATTGTCGCCATTATAACATTAACTGGTCCCCAAACCAGCGAGAAAAAAGGGGCTCTCGGAAGTCGCAATGAAGTCACGGCTCTCGTAGAAGTACTTCCGCGAACCGCTTACTGATGTTTTTTTTTTAGATTCACTCATGAAAGCAACCTCGCCGGTACAACCGCAGTATATTCAACCCCAACACGGCTGCACCCCAAACACGCAACCAACCCTCTACTTCATATGTTTGCTTCACGGGTAATCCAATTTTCCTCACACCAAAAGTAATTTTCTTTAATTTTCACCGTAAATTATCGGCTTTATTGCAATTATTTGTTTTTATTTTTCTGGATCACTACCTCTCACGGTTCGTCCCGTTCATGCCCCCTCATTCCCGCTTTTACGACCCTGTTTGTTTGCCACTTATAGCAAAACCGGGTACTACAGAGCCACTTGGCTCGATTGTTTTCTTTTGTTTCCCTTTTTGCCTCCCAATATGGCGTTCGTTTTTTTAGTTGGTTGGTCCCATTTCACCACGGTTTGTGGCTGGTACCCCGATAAGGTGCGTTTTTTTTTCTCCCACGTTCAAATCTTGCGGCTGCACACACATGACGATAGTAGGGGAACCATATCCACTAACTTCAACAAACCTTATCCTAACCTTTTGCTTTCATCTCTGGCAGCACAAATTCTAAGCCACGCGAATAACGATATGAAATTGTATAGAAGGTAAACTTTCATCGATTCTCCCTTTCTTACCCTATGCATGCTCGATCTGAAACAATTCCCACAGTGAGTAAAAGCACACACACACACACACACACTTTATCCATTTACGTGCGTGGTTTAGAAACTGAAGCTGGCAAACAGTAACAGCAGCGAGACCTTCCACCTGGAAAGGGCAAATTTCAACACGCATTTTCCCTGGAGATAATAAACTTTTGAACACTGCTCAATTTCCTGCCTTGGCCGCGCGTGAACGCCGTCACGTTTCTTCCTTATTCATGTTTTGCTCCAGTTGCAATAGAGATTGGAAGCTACGGTGCGATTGGGAAGAGAGTTCTCCCAAGAGCAAACCGGTCCCACCGGAAGGCTGGTGTCAAAATGTAAGCTTATTCAACATTTCTTCCTATCCTAGAATTCGAGGGTTAGGTAAATCTTTAAAGCAAAAGAGCACATAGTGACACTCGCTTAAAATGATGAAATGATTCTAATGCTGATGTGGTACATCTGGTGCCCAATTTTGAGTGAGGGGAAAAATCTTATGTACCCTTAGGAATGGAAGGAAATGGAACGGAGTATTCCAAGAATTCGTTTTTATTCGAACGCTTCCATAAACGAAACCGGGAGAAAGAGATTCGGGTAAAACAATATTATTTGTCTCAAGAGGAATTCTTATTCCCTCGTTTCATTAGGAAAGCTGCAAGAATCGGATGGTCCAATTTTTGGTAGCAAAGAGACTGTAACTAAGACATAAGACAGCTTTGCATGCAATTAACACGCCTGTAACATTATCCCGTGCTGAACTGTGCATTACGCGAATTTGTACTACAAAAAGAAAAAGGTGGTAAAAACGGCAATCACACGATGAATTTTTTTTATCAAAATTGTAGCACCACGAAAGACAGGAGGCACATTGCAATAATAAAGGAAAGGTATGTTTAGGCCAGGTCAGTTTAAGAATTAACTCATTCACTCAGAGTCAATTTACCTTAGCCAGCTGTTATTCCCAACTCTATTTGATAATTTGCAGTCATCCTTACTACTACTGGGTACCTATATTCCACTAAATTACTTGGTAATCACCACAAATTCCGAAAGAAACATCAATTCCTTTGAGATGACCTTCAATCGCATAAGAAAATTGTTCGAAGACATGGCGTAGGAGTGACAATACAATAAAATTAAAAGTATATATTGCGTATTACGTGACATAAAGATGAACCTACACTCCCCCTTATGTAATAAGTCGTAACGATATCAGCGTTTCGTAATAAAAGTATGATCCCTAATAGTCACGTTAAAAGCGATCATAATAAACAACGATTGCATACATTCCGGCGTTACGAACCTAGCTAACAACCAAACGAAATTACGGCGATGGGAATAAACTATTTATGGCAAAGTTTATATGCAGCTCAAGACGCAGGAATTTAAATAACATTCTTTCCACACACTGCGTACACTTCTAGGGTCATTAAATTAAATCATTCACTTCAAGTCAATACAACAAAAAACACCAAAGTGAACATATTACTAATCACATTTCGAATAACTACGGTTAACGTTCAAAACGCCAAGCGATCACAACGAAGCCATTTGCCGAACTTTATCGCCAATAATAATGACCCCGAGCGCTTGAAATTGCTTGCATGAGCTTTTATTACTTTTTAGCACCTCGTTGTGGCAGCACACGTGTAGTACACCCCATTCAATCACTAGCCACCATCTAGCGGGCGTTGCACACACTAATAAAGCCATAAGCTGTCGCTGCCACCGCGTTGTTGATGCTTGTTGAAGTAAATTTTAGCAAAACTTTACACCATTTCCGCACCCGGGACGGTGATTGAAAAACACCTCGCTCGCTAATAGCTTTCCCGGGCCCGTTAAAATCGTGCCACAACCATGAAATGAGTCAAAACACAACAAAAACAGCCGGCCATGCAAAGGATGGTTGGGGGAAAAGAAAACTTCAACCAAGAATTCGACCGTGGGAAATCAGTGCCACTGTATGTTTCGTCCAAGCATGGTTCACTTTCTTTCCACAGCTCAAACTCCGCTCAAACAGCCGCCAAGATGCTTGGTTTGAAGTTCTGAAAACTAGGAAGAAAAACGCAGACACCAACATAAACTCCCGCCAGCCGAGCGACACTAAGCCGTGGGCAGCAAATTGTGTCGAGGCGCCTGCAAGTGTGCTGAGTGAAAAGGAAATGGACGGATTAGCACCGATTCATGGTTCCGAGCTATACTTTACGTTTAAAGCTGCTGTTTTTTTTTTTTGTTCAGGAAACGAAACAAAAACCGATCCAACTTGAACACCTTGGCGCGAGGTACGCGAATCCCAAGAGTAAAGCCGGAAATAGCCTACACAGTCTCAAAACCAACTGGTTGCACACGGCAAAGCAAATATCGGGAGGTTTGCGGGCAAGCTACGGGGGTGGTAAAAAAAGGGAAACGCGAACCGTTTTGAAAATTGAACAAGTGAAGAAAAAATCACCACAAGGTGGTCGTAAAGTCGGTGATCGTAAAAAAAAGTGAAGAAAACCATCACCGCGCCACTCTGCACGGGGGGTGGTCTTTAGTGGCTTTTGTACGTGAAAATGCATCCTGCAGATGTGTGTGTGTGTGTGTGTGTGTGTGTGTGTTTAAGGCCCCCAAGCTGGGGGTATACCTTCGACCCTTGAACATGTTGCAAAAGGTGCAAATCCACCGACGACGGTTCACTTGTTTGATTGGCTTTTCGTACAGTCCTTTCCTTCTATACGTCATCGTTCGGTTTGCTTTAGCGGTGGCTTTCCCACGGGAGGCATAAACTGATTTCCTCATCAACGGCAACCATCTTCTGCTGGTCCCGGTTTGGGATGCTTGAGTTTACAGTTTTCATTGTTCAAACCCTCACTGTAAAATCCAACCCCCCTAAACCCCTACACCTCTTATCACACACCCAAAATATTGCACTTTCAAATTGAAGGGTTTTTATGGCTTTCGCTTTATCCCTTTTTTTGCCAGCTTTTCTTTGTTTTACATCGTGCTTTCCCCGTAATTCTCGTTAGTGGTTTGCCCGAAGTTTCAAACCGTTCATTGTTTTTCAGTGCAGCGTACGCTTAATGCACGAGAGCTTACGCGATCTTAACTCCTGATGGGAATATTGTGGAAAAAGGTACAACAAATTCGATTGATATGAATATTAGGTTTTCATGCTTTCGTAGTGTTTTTAAAATTTTGATGCTTAAAATAAATCAGATATAAACAAGAATCCATAAAGTCCTAGAGAAAATAAACTATTAACAAAAAAATACCTCAACAATTTGCACAACTGTACAAATTTAAGAATTGTGTAATATTTTGGTTATTTTTTAAGCTATACAATGTGTAACAAGTCCATTAGACCAATGAGAAAAAAAACCAATAATGATCGCTTTGTAATGAACTGTAACTGTTTCTTCTATAATTTACTAATTAAAGATAGGAAAATAGGACGCAGGTTGAAGTAAAAATCTTAATTTAAATTCAACATTTCATAATCTAACACAAAGTTTAGCCTGAAGACCCCAATCACTGTATGCCAGTGATTACTTGGGGGCCAGTGTTGCACGGAAGCAGAGAATGTTGTAATAATTATTCCACTTGTAAGTAAACATTTTATTTAGGTATTAATTAATATTATAAACAAACCATAATGGTTATTAGTAATTTTGACTTAGGTTTTAAACAAGTATTTTTACACTTTTTGCACCGAATCAATCGTCGATGTTGTGCCTTTATTAAATTACTCTTATTTTAAAAAAAATGCATATTGCATACATCTAGGCGCCTATTCCATGTATGGGCTTAATAAATCAAGCATTGTGCTTATGGTTTGTGAATGGTCAAATCTTCACGAAATATAACCTTGAATCGTTATAAAAATATGCCTTATAAGGGATGCAAATCCCATTGGAACGGCAAATTTCTAAATAAAGGCTCTATCGGTTCGTCGCATGCCGGATTGCCGAACCAGAAAACGCTAAAAATAGAAATATGTATGAATATTAATCTCATCGGCATCAACAAAAGCTCTCGGTCGCTTACTTCCGGACGGTGCGAATGGTTTTCCATTGCAGAAATTAATCTTCATTCCGTTCCATTACCAATGCAAAACCGTACAATACACTCCCATCCCCCCACAAACTGGTTTGTTTGCATTTTTAATGTGTTTTCCATTGCACAATTTCATCACGGTTACCATTGTGGTTTCCTTCCATCGATGAATATTGAACCCAAATGGTTCAATAAGAGAAAACAAAACACACGCGGCACCATCCTCCATTCCGGGTGGCCCTTTCCGATTGCCTGGATTGCTGGTGGTGCACGAAAAAGGTGCTCAACCTCAACACTTTCCTTCACGAAAGCTTAGCTGGCCATTGAGCGAAACAGAGGTGCTGGGAGCTTCGATTAACTTCTGAAAATTCGCTTTTCCATTCCCTTTATTACGGTTACACCTTTCCGAAGGCAAACTGTGGGTGATTTTTTTTTCTGCGCTCGCGCGCATGTTTTGTTGCGTTGGCACCTCAAGAGATCCTCAAGAGCCCGAGACACGTAAACGGTTTGCTAATCGTGAATGCTAAAGAAAAGCAACACACACACAAGTGTGCTGAAATTTGAATAACAAATTTACCTTTCCAAGCCAAAAACCAAACCACAACCAAAACCATCCGGTTGCTGCTTGACTGTGTTGGGGATAGATGGAGAAAAACCTCAAGAAGCGAGACAAAAAAATAAAACGCACATAACACTCATCCAACACCGCTGAAGAAAGGAACCGACCCTCGTACCGATTCTTCCCATCATTCTTCTCATACCCGGCCGCGAAAGAAAAGTTAATCAAACTCTATCTGTTCGCATCATCTGCACCCATGCTCCCACTCCTCTCGAGGTTTGGTTTGCGGGAAGAAAAATCGATCATGTTTCCCAATGTTTCCACCACGAAACGTTTTCCCGAAATGCGATCGATTGAGCCCCAAGTGGCAGCAGGGGGACTTGGAACGGTTTCGTCCACCTTCTCCATAAACTGGGAAGCAATCTTACGCGGGACGATGAAACTTCTACAGTACAACATTTTATTTTGCATATTTTTTTATCTGGAGATCGTTTCCAAATTCGGCAATTCTTTAACCCGCGCGCACCTCTCCCACGGTTTCGGAGCAATTATTTCCCGCAGTTCCACAAACCTCCAGAACGGTTGCCACACACACCATCTGATTAACAAACATAAAAAGCTTACCATCGTACCCTTCTCGTATCGTTTCATCGATTAACTTTTCTTCGTCTTATTTCCCGTGAACTAAACAAAAAATACCCCATCATGGTCCATAAGTCGGAAAGAAACCCATGAAAATATCTCATTTTAATACCCACCGACCATAACCCCCCGGTCATCCATCTTTCGGAAGTGGTGGACACCACACCTGCTGGGACAACCTCGGTTTTTTTTGCGCAAGTAACTAAACGGTCAGCAACATTTTATCGATTGTGCGGCAACTTTACGAGCAATACTTTTTAACGACGCTTGGCCGTTTTGTATGTGCAGACGTCCGACACTTGAAGCGTTCCCAGCTGATGATGGATAATGTGGCACATCTTTGCGCGAAAAATAAATTTTAAATTCACATTTTAGCATCAGAACACACACCCAGACACCGGGTACACAGGTGTGGATTAGCGTTGGAAAATTATTTCCCAATTATTTTCCCATTCAACTCTGTCAAAACCCTAATCTTTGGTACAGTAACAAAATTTGGAAACATGTCACTTTGCAAGCTTTGCTGCTAGTTAAATATTCCATTTCAACAGCTGGCAAACGTGCAACGGCACCATCCTGGGAGTAGGAATTTCATTTTCACCTACCAATCTTTCAGGATTGTTAGCTGAGAGCAATGGCGAAACGCGACGGTGACTGTTGCAACTGAAAGTCCATTCCATCGAAAAGCTATTTTCAAACGAGCGTCAGAAAATTCCATCATCATCACGTGCCATACGCAACCTTCCAATTTGAGCCACCAGGATGGACGGGATCAGGGATGGACGAGAGTTCCCGCGTGTCAATCAGTCTCCGTCCATCAAAACGGAACAGTGTTTGATCCGCTAGCGTGAGCGGTTTTTGGAGATTTTCTAGCTACTTTACATAGCTCCGATTTAATGAGTGGTTAATGAAGTTGGTCGGCTAATTTCATATTAATTCCTTGGATGGAACCAAATTAAAAGCAGTTCACACCCCCACTGTCATCAGCGTCAGGGAGATAATGTGTCCCAAGCGAATGTAAGTACCTACTTAATATTGGTGGAATTTTAAACAGAGTAGCTTAAACAGAATTTCTTTTTTTCTCTTCCTGCCAAGAAAAGTTTCAGATGACACAACAAAAAACCGGTTTTTCCAGAGAACCGAATACCGGAAAATCCAAACACCGACCAAATAACGCAAACAAACGGTGCAGAACAATTCCTAAACTTAACACCAAAGCGTTCCACAACCAGACCCCGGATGAACTGGGGAAAAAAAACCCCGGAGTTAGGTAAACGTCCGGATTAGGGCCACCAGAGCAGGCCCTGCGGATCGTGTCCAGCCACATCAGGAAAAGAAAAACGCAACAACCGGGCCTTTCCTGCCCACACCGGAACTCGGCCTGAACGTTTTCCGAACATTTTACGCACCAAAGCACCCGGGCTAAAGTATTATCTGTTGATTGTTTTTAAGTATTCATAAAAGTTTTCCCTAGCCGGAAAACAACGCGTCTCAAGAATTCACCCTTCCCAATTCGCTTCGACCAGCGGAACAAGTTAGTCTAGCAAGTTATTTCTAACAATCTAGCAAAACAAGCACCAAGAAAAGAAAGCAAGCACCTCAAGTTTATGAGAATTGTTTCGGGGATGCCTTATCTTCTCAAGGATGCAACATTTAATTTTTCCCCATTACTCTCGGTAATGGATGCTCCAAAACCCTTGAGGTCAATGGGTCATCATTGTAGCAGACCTTGAGTGTGTATCATGAAGTGTACTCGCCATGACCCATCACATTGCTGAAGGGTCATTTTAAGCCACTCAAACGAAAAACGGTGCGTACTCTACACCTCTGGTACAGGGGGAGATGCTGCAAATCCCGAAAGGTTGTGATGACTTCCCCAACAAAACTTGTCCCGGGCCAGGTTTATATGCATGTTTGCGGAGTTTAATTAACCTTCGTCGGCAGTCGCGGTGACATGGAGCGCTTGAAAATGGCCGCTTCGCTAGAAACATCCGCTTTTTGATATGCCATCGGGGCTCAAGCGGAGGGTTAGTGCCGAAAGTTTTGGTCCGCTTCACGTTCATTACGGTCCAAGTGTATAAACTTGCTAGAAGAGTTGTTGGGAGGAGTGGAAGAAACAATGAAGCAAGTTCTCTAAATAGTGATTATCCAAATGCCTCCGCAGCCCGAAATTAGGTACCTAAGCAACAGGCTTTTATGAGGCCTAGTACTTTTCGGTCATTAGCTTTGCCACTCCTAGCGTATCTTCGTCTTTGAGGTAATTGTGTAAGCTTTTTTTTGAGATCATAAGGCTCTTGCGGAAAATGAAACGTTAATTTTTTTTATTCTATGACTCGCTCAAGATGTTATCTTGCGAGAATCTATTTGTTGAAATATTGCTAATCTCTTCCAGGTTGTCCACGGCAAACATGACATTCGTCTCATCCTTGGTGACATATAACCAACAAATGGGATCTTAATGGTCCATGAGTGATGTATTCAAACATCAAGGAACTACTCAATAATGGCGACAACTTAGACGCTTCGTACCAAACATCTGTTTGTATCATACGCTCTGGAAATGGGAAACAAAAACCAATCTTATCCAACTCGCAGACGCACATCAACACATTACAGACCACCATCTGGTTCCGTCGTCAGCTAATGTGAGTCCTTGCTTATCTGACCATCAGCCAGCTCTGGTGCTCCTCTGCAAGGCTAATGTCTGCAAACATCAGCACAGTGAAAGCAACAATTACATCGACCGCAAACACGGCCACCTAGATACTACACAGACGACTCTACGCCTGTGTTTGATGACGACCGACCAAAAGTCTCAACGACAAAAAAAACCCCCGGCTGCCTGGACATGATCATTAATATCTCTCCCAGTTGTCCCCGCACGACGACTCTGGTTGCGTTCACATGGATATGTGGTGTGTCGGAGTCTTTTGTGAGGATAAAGTAATAAGTTGTCACTCTTGGTAGGACACCCTTATTGTTGCCTAAACTAGCAACCGGTGGAGTTCGCAGTACGATAGTGCGATGAGCGTGCGGGTTGGCTCTCTAGCTTTATCTGTAATTATGCATCAAATCTACTTACCCTCATTACGCGCGCGCTATGAACGCTGGTATGCACGATTCCAAACGGGCCATACCCCACCGCCCGGGGTGATAGGACACCCGCCAGCAGTACACGAAGCAATAGTTTACACCGCCACGAAGGGCTGAACGTTCCCGTGCTCACGAACGCGGTAAACCATCCACGGCGGCCATATTTAAATTCCACGGTACCCCAACGTCGCTTTCGGCAAACGGAAAACTTGTCGTCACTTGTCACACACGATATGATGATCCACTAAACTGCATCCTTTTCCTTTCCCGTGGTACGGCCACAGTAATATTACCACACCGCAAGCTGTGTGCCAACGAACTGGAACGACACTTTTCGCGAAAGGAGCAACAGAGCTAATCACTGCCTACTAGCGTTGATGCTTGCTAATCCAATCCAGCCATCTCGCAGCACCTGGCGATGGTTTTTGTGGAAGATTTTCGCCTGCTTTGTCGCCGCTGGGATTAGGAAAGAGTAATCCAGCAATTGATTTTTGTGCGTTTTTGCACCGATTAACCACACGCACCGTGGCGCACACTAATAGTAAACTCCTTCCTACACCAACGGTGAAAATAATCGGGCTTAGATATGGCAGCCCAAACACACACACACGCACACATACGCACACGACACTGCTATACTTCCTTCGTCACGCCAAATCACACTTTGATCGTTTCACTGCGTGACACCGCACAGTACCGATTTCGTTGTCGGTGAGTTTGAGTGACGATTGTTGACCTCAGCCTGTACACTGTTGACCGCGAACCGTCCCGGGGTTTTTTTTTCTATCCTGAACCGAAACCGTAAGCTTTTCGGGTGACACTAATTGAAAAATCACACCACTACCAAGCGCACCACGCCTGCTATTGCTTTTCCTTCGCCGAGGGAAAAAAGCGCTGCGCTTTTCCGTTGTGTTCACAATTTCATTCAAGCGGGCACCTTCCTACGCAGAGAGGGGTGGGGGGCTTTTTTTTTTGCTAGGACGCTGCTATGTGTGGACGGAGCGGAAGAAAAACAAACGATGACGTTTAAAACGAGCACGCACATACACACACGCACACACACACACACACTCGCTAGCCGTGTTCACAGGATCGATCGTCGGTTGGTTGCGGTCACGTAGCACTCGAAATTACCACAAAACGCAACCAGGCAATATATGTAGCAGCTTGTATGTGTGTGTGTGTGTGTGCAAGTGTTTGTGTGTATTATGTCCGCACACAACCCTTTGGAAGCGAGTGTACTAATGATGACGGTGTTTGGTGCTTGTGGTTCTTCGTCGTCAGAGCAAATTTGCATCTAACCAACGAAAGTGGCACACGTGTGACCGGAACACCTTCCTGGAGGTAAGAGGCGATCACTATTGTGGCGAGTGTCCGCAAACATTGAAGGTTGAGTGAGTATAGCAAACTGGTGCGGTCTTTTTCACACGTCCTGCTCGGAATTAACGGGAACTAATCAATGTTTACTTTTAGCTTACTTCGATCGATCTTAAACTCCAAAGTATGCAACAACTACAGCCGAGTACCAACATCTCCAGAAGGCCATTCGCAATCTCTCACATGCAGAAGTTGCCTCATTCTTGCAGTTTTTTTCCTCTTGTCAGTGGTCCTTTTGAATATCCGGAATCCGCGGGACCCCTGTATACCGGCCGTACGTGTTCAAGTGGCAAAGGATAGCAGGGTTATGGAAATGAGCACTGATAAACACACAACATGTTGCACAAGAAGCTACACTTTGCATACCACTGGGCAATCCCGTGTGCCGATAAGCAAATGAAACGAGCACGGATTAATGTATCAACGGATATAGTGGATGAGCAGGACAGCAGGCTGCTGATTATCCAAGCGGGGACCACTTACGAACGATACAAAGTATCACAACACAACAGATATTCGACCTTTTCGCTGCTCCCTCTACGGTAAGCCGAAGAATCCACTTCCTTCCAACAGCAACGAAAAAAATGGCATTCATAACACCCCGATAAAGCGCGTTCAATCTGTGCGGCAAGTTCGTACGCAGAAAACGGACAATCTCACTGCCATTGCTGTTACCGTGGGGAGATCTAGCGTGTCTAGCAACAATTCCGGACACCCGGGAAAGACATTCGCAGGCCCTTCGTTTGTACGCACAAGCCCAACAATGTAAGGAAGCTTTTGACTTTCTGCGAACTGCCTGTGGGACACACGTATACACCGAGGTGAGAACTTTCACACAACGGCGCTCCATGCCAGGCCAAGCATGGGTTGCGTTTTTATGTCCCCAGCAGAAAAAACTCCCATCCAGAGTGTGCCCCCAAGCTGGACAGCGTTTTCTCGCCGAGAGTGTTTTGTTTATTTTCTACCGTTTCCTTTTCAAACAATGGAACAGAATTTCCCTGTTCCGATCTTTGTTTTCCGCTGTGTAGAAGTGCAAAACAATGGGAACATATTCATGTTGGTAGAATTAAAAACACGCACACACACAGTAAGAGTTTTTGCTTCTCGTATCCATCATCATCGTGCTCTAGTTTCTTCATTTCAGTATATTTTATGTCGTCTAAAAGTCGCACACAACGATGGCGCACGGACCCCGCACATCCCGCAATGGCTTCCCAGTGGAAAATCGTGCCACTACCATATTCAACAACAGCAACAACAAAAAAAAGAACAAAACCAACTTCTCCTTCCATTCGCAACAAACGCACGCAACCATCGAACCAGCAACTCCACTGGCGTATTACAGTAAAAATTTGCCAAAATCGTCGTCCGTCGCCCCGAAACGGTTTGGCATTGCTCCTCTGGGTCGATGGTGTGCGGGGTCCATCCAATGGTTCAGAATCAAATTTCGGAAAACGTGCCGAATAATGACCGCTGGCTGGTGAAAGCCGAACTTAGCGCTGGTCACGAATGGTTCAACGGTTTTGCGAAATAATTCGCCCAAGAACGCACTTCAAACCACACTTGTCCGCTCGGTGGGATTTTTTTTTTGCCAGTATGGCACCAGTAGGCTTCCGTAGGCCCCCAACAAAAGGGAAATATAAAAAAGCACACACACACACTCGGAGCACCATTCATATTTCACGGCACACGTACACTTACGCTCCAGTGAGCATACACTTTTGTCCTCTTGTTCACACTACCGAGCTGTCCTGAATACCTGCTGTTGGTTGCCCACCAGGACCGGACACTATGTCGCTGAGTAAATGGACCTCCACCAACACGACAAATTAAAGGACACCCGTGAAGTGTGTACTCTTCTTTACACCAGCAGCACACACAGAGAAACACATACTACCGCTGCACAGACGGCAACGGTGGCAATCAGAAAATGGTCAGGAAGAATTCTATTTCTTTCACTACTGGTGCATACTTCCGTTAACACTTCATACACGGTCGCACGGGCTAATTGTGCTTCTTCTGCACATTTTTTTCTTCTCTTCTCTATACTCCTGCTGGAAAGCTAACGAGAATTACGGCGTGTAATGGATGGATGAACAGGGCAAGGGCGGCGGGGAGGGAAGCGCGGTTATTGTTGCGGAACTGAACCAGCAGGGAATCCGGTGCTGAGATTTTTCTTCACAGGTCTCTGATCCTGTTCCCCCTAATCCGTACAACCCCACAACCACCAGCACCACCACCACCACCACTACCAACAGGAAGGTGTTCTGTTGCTCAACAGAGCTAGTTCTCCTTTTTCTGCAGCACGCACAGCGGCAACGTCTACCAACCCGCATGAAATCTCTCCGGCTACTGAGAAGTGGCCGAACGTGGCCGGTACGCGAATCCGGATGCCCGCAGGAGCGCACTCGGCTGGCTACCGTCCCGTTCGCACGTTCGGGTTTCGCTTCACACGGTACGGTTGACGTAATAACGGCAAGGACCGAAGTGGAAAGCTTTCGCAGCGCAGCGCGCAACAGTACGAACCGGATGTGAGGATTACGGGTCCAGGAGGTCGGTTTTGTGTTTTTTCCTCCCCGCCATGGCCATCGATCGGTGACGTGTGACGTAGGTTAAAGCGAGACAACCGCTGGTTGCGCACAAAAAGTTTTTCCTCTCCCGGAAAATCGCTGCGTGGCGTAAAGCTTTTCAAAGCTTCGTTTGTTTTAACATGGGGAAAAGCTTTCGGTTAACTGTTTGAATGAGGGAAAAGCATCCTTCGATGGGATTTACCAGTATATCACGATTTCATGACTGCAGTCTTGCGGTGGAGCTTTTCTGGAAGAATTCGATGCAATGAATACAGAATCGGGTAAGTTTTTATTTCATTTATTTCACCATAATCACATTAATCTTTTTTTAGGACTCTCGATAAGGCAAAACATACGATAACTAATCAGAAAGCGAAACAAGTTGAGTTGTACGATGACCTCACTATAGTGCAACGAATGAGATTCCCCAGGGTCCGATGGGCTGTTCATGTCATGCGAATGATACCGAACAACCCAGAACCTCCTCTCTGCAATGAAACCTCGCAATTTCGATCGACTGAGTCTATCGATCTTGATCGCACGGTTTACAACTGATCACAATTGTTAACATGAAAGGAGGGAGTTTTGCAGCAGTTCTCGATCTTCGTGGTCTCCTAATGAAGAGTATGGAGAATCACTTTAATACAAGTTTATTTCAACGAATTCGCAAGTAATTACCCTCAGCCGCTTAGTTCGCTTTACTCACCAAACATCAATTGCCACGTTCTCTTTTTTTTCAACTTCCAGTAACGTTCGTTGTCTTGTCGTGTTGAAATCTCCATCTTTATATTGCGCCTGGCTTAAACATCTCTAGTAAAAGTCTACCACATTAAGTTCAAGCAACAAAAAATTTATTTGTCATTACCATACACGCGTACAACGAAACGTAAATCCATTTAAAACATTTTAACTAACAAAAAAACAAAACAAGAAAACATGCACATTTTAAAAGTGTATCCCGCTTAACAAGTAATTGAATTACGTTTTGTGTTTAATCCTACTATACCCGCTTTGCTTAAGTGCGCTAGTTTCATACTCTGTGATTATTGATGCGTATAACCGTATAACGTTGTCACATTTGCTGTGGACTGTTCGTTTCTTGTTAACTAATCTTTGATTTTGTGTTTTTTTTCTTCTTCTTTTCATTCCCCATGCCGCATAGCTCAAAGCTTGGATTTGGAAGTTGCACAGAAATTACATTTCTGTAAACGAGGCTGGTCGACGTATGCTTCCTCAGCTTAATTGTCCTTGTAGAATTGGTTCCGTCTTGCACAGCTCCATCATTCTACGTATCTGGCCGGAAGTATCCAATCCGTACACATCGAATCCGCTACGATCCATGACGCAAATCCTTAGGAGGGAAGAGATACGTTAAATTATTTACTATCATCCAAACGAACTGCGTTTTCACCCATTGCTTACCTTCCACCGGAGATGGAGTGTAGGAACTTCCAGTAACTGGGCCGCAAATTTTCCGGCTCGATTGTGGCAGCGTGAAATAAGAGTGCCGTACTGGTAGCGTACAGCAGGACCGTGAATCCGGGAACCCTTGGTAAGTAACCTTTCTCGATACCCCAGTTGTATGTAATCTGGAATTGATGTGAACACGATGGGGAAGTGAGTTTGAGAAGGGACCCCGTTTGCTGCTACGAAACTCTCCTACCTGTAACGTTTTCCACATAATGTACAAGGCGATCGTTTTGTCAGAGTAAAAGGCGAATGCGACACTAGCTAAAAGTCCGCTAGGAAAGGCAAACATTGGACTATCACTGTCGGTAAAATGACGTAGCAGACAGGAAGACATCTGCAAGAAAAAGTTCAATAGATTTGATAATTAATCGGTATTTCAAGTGAGTATTTTCCCGTCCCAATCATTACCTTATAAATAGAGGTGAATCCACCAAGAAATAGTCCCAACCGGGCTATTTCCTTGCTAAGGAACGTTTTGCGCATCAGTGCCGGGCGGCTGATGAACTTTCGCATCTGGAGCACCATCTTCATCACGACCTGTATGCCCAGACCGACTGAAAACATGCGCGCACCACTAGAGAGCGTATCGTAAAGGCATCCGTGCCGGTGGCGACATAGCTTATGCTTTCCCATCGCCTTCAACCGTCCCGTAAGCTGTAGATAGGCCTGCAGAACAGCCTGTATGAATGGCAACGGGTGCTTCCTGCCCTTGGAAATGCGCGGGTTCGTTTCACGGGCAGCTGGCGTTGGTTCCTCCGCAGGAACCGGTGCTACCTTCATCACCTCACTGTCTCCAATTGCGAACCGTACCACATCGAACATCGAGTCCCGGTAGGTTTCCTGGCGATTTTTCCGATAGCAGTACATCAGCATCGAGGTAGCAAGCCCAAATATGGCAATCTCCCCACGTGGGATAGATTTGACGAGTCCCCGCGATTGCAGTATATTCCACATGGTTTCGGTGGCCACATTTGATACGTACAGTGCCAACATTGCCCGTCTGGAAGATCGTTCTAGCATGATTGCAATGAGCGCCGCTACGAACGCCGGCACATAGGATACGGTGTAGAAGTTAAAGTTTCCCATCAATCGCCGTATGGAGCACATCATGATCGAATAGCTGAAGGCGTTGGTTGTCAGGAATACGGTCGATTGAAGCCAACCGCGTAGCGTCTTCTTCAGCTCTGGCAATGTCGGTATGCGGCCACGCATGATAAGGGAGAGCTGAAACGAAAAAGCGACACAAAGATGTATTTTTAAGGTAGAATGAGTGTCAGTGGACAAACTTACCGCATACACTGCTGCATATATCCGAAGACAGTACTGCACACCGACGATCATCAATTCCGCCGTTGCTACCGTGCACGATTGCGTCCATGGGTGCACATACTCCAGGCAGGTGACAGGCACCGGTGTCATCTTGCTCAGTACCTGCATCTTGCACGACCGGTTTCGCTATCTCACACAGCTACAATGAAATGCATTTGAAAAGAAAACATACGACGGTCCGTTAAACGACCACTTCCATAGGGCAAAAGTAAAGTAGGTCCATAAAACGATTAAGAAGGTCTTGCGCGGCTCCCCTTCTCTCACGGGGCTTCAACACATTCCGGTTTGATGTGTTTCTGTCCCGCTGGCGAGATAGAGTGTGGGGATGGAAGGAGAGAGTTTTTAAAAAGCTGCGCAAGCTAAGCTAACTTAATCGCTGACATAATAATGTGTGTGGGGGGGCTTATGACGATGCGATGGCAATACGCGACGACGCAACACATGCTGGATGGTTGAATTTGTTTACTTGCGTTTGCCTGCCCGAAAGTGGTTGATTGAAAGTATCGCTGCCTTTCTTATCAGCCTAGGTTAGATTGTATTTCGGGACGGAGACGGGAGACGCGAGAGAGAGCGATTGACGATAATTTTTATCAATAATCGAAAAGCGATGAAACAATGATACTAGCGAACACGGGGCATGTGGCAAACACGCAAGTAGTAAAGGTCATAAACACATGGGCAGAGAGAGAGAAGTGCAATTGTTTTGAAGTGGTAATTTAATTGAAGCACACTTTTTACGCAAATCGTACATCCAATCGCTTCGTCTGCCTCGTTACGTAGCACGGTTTCTGCGCGATTAACTATCCAAATTTATTCCGATTCCAGCGTGCTTTCGGATTAACGCAAGTGTAGTGTCTGCTGTAGCTGTAGTGTAGCCCATAGTAGTTAGCATTTACTATTTGTTCTTACCGTTTTTTCAGCTAATCCTCCCTTCTCTGTTACAGCCGTCGTAAGTACGATTAATTATCGGCTAACCGTAAACCAAATGCGACACTGTACCGAACCACACTGAACTGTACTGCACGGTTAAGCGGTTAGTACACCCACTGAACAAGGGAAGAGATCCCTTTTATCGCACAGCCGTAATCTACGTTGATAAACGAAACTCTTTCGATCCTGAATCCGTTTGTTCCTCAACGACTTCTAAGCTTTCTTCAGCATCATCTCCGGGATAGCGTGTGGAATGGCTTTGGTTTCACTTCATTTTTCACAGCCTGATATTCAACCTGGTATGGTAATGCGCTGCTGCTGCACAGACTGCCAGCTAAAGTTGCACCTTCTAAGGCAAATTAATCACTGCAGTGCGGCAATGCTTACCAACCCACCCGACGGAAGTTGTCCGAAGGGTCACACTATTGAGTAACGCGATATGCTGCTCTGATAAGCCCCGTAATTTCGTATTTTGTTGTGAAGAAGGAAAAGTGGTTCCAATGTTGGTGTGGCGCAGCGTGCCACTTACGCCAGACGTACCATTGACGAGTAAAAACAGCAACAACTACACACGCTGACAATAATAACAACAGAGCGGAGAGCGCATTTTCGTTTGTGTGCGTGTGCGCGAATATGGGGTGGAAATTGACGTTGCCAGCTGACAGCTGCTAATTGTAAACAAATCCCCACGAAGCCACACGAGCAAGCGGATAAATTTGAAATTGAAATGAAAAATTTCACTTTTGAAGCACAATTTGTACAACATTTGGTCATTGTACTCCATTGTCGCACTCGTATATTCAATTGTCCTCAAACATGTGCGTGTTGTGTTCATCAGACGAACAATAGAAATGTTTCAGATATCTATCCGATAAATCGTGATTGATTAGTTATCCGATTTCGTCCTTTTGTAGTGCTTGATGTTCGTGGGAAAAAAATCTGGTGAAAACATGGTATCAAAAACCGGTATTGAATAATTTAACAATGATTTAACTATGACATCGTGATATAAATGGAGAGCTTCGTTTTCGGAAAGCCATTGTCAATCATGGCCTATCGTTTTTCCTTTACGAAGGCTGTTCAAACTGTTCTAGCGCAAACCAGTTTACATGGAGTGTTCCATCTTGTCCATAAACGGAGCACGTACATTGAAAAGTGAGCATGAACAACTTCATGCAGTAAAAGCTTGTGAATAAAATTATTAAACTTTTCAAACCTCCTTTCAGATTAATATGGTTCGGAATCATATCGATGGCCCTGTTTGCTGGATGTTACAATGTTGGAAGTTTTTGGGTACGCTACTGGACCAACCCCACCGTCATAGCACTCGATCGCGACTATCATCTGTGGAACACAACATTTCCCAGTCTGACCGTGTGCTTCCAGAAGCGGCTCAATGAGGAGGCGCGCGACGAAATGTTAGCTCGCATTGATCCTGAGCTAGCACCTAGATACGGGGAATTTATCGACGCCCTACTGGAGAGCGACATTGAAAATGTGGGCCGGTTGGCCGATTTTGATGAGTTCGAAGGAGTCGATTTGAGGGAGCTACTGAACGAGCTTACCGATCGACCGAACGCTATCATCACGATGGAGGGTGATCTGCAGGGCACATTGATACGATCGTTAACGGAAATGGGTGTATGTTATACGTTCAACACGGCTATTGCACGGTACCTGAGCATCGACCCGGTTGCCACCGACGAAAAGCTGTTCGAAGTTAGTGTGTTCAACGGGGAAGCATCGGCAACGATATCGAACTGCACGTCAAATGCTAATGTGAGTTCAAATTTGCTGCCAAATTTGAACAAATGGTTAAAATTGAAAAATGATTTTTAGATCTACTTCCACAGTCCATACGAAATGCCGACGATTAGAAAATCGCTCCTGGTCGAGCGTGGATTTTTCACATTCACCAAAATGGATTTCAACGCACTTGCCATCACCTCGGTTCCTGCTTTGAGAAGCTTGAGTATAAAGCAACGCAAGTGTCGATTTCCACATGAGTCAAACCTGAAGTTCTTCCCAGAGTATTACACCTACGGGTTATGTTTGCTCGAGTGTAAATTCTACCTGTTTCTCAAGCATTGCGATTGCATTCCGTATTTTTACCAAATAGCAGGTAAAATGTGTTTGGAAAAGCATAAAATTCGTGAGTAATGATTTTCCATCACGCTTAACAGATCCCTCAAGGTATTGCAAGCTAACGCAGTTAGCATGTGTGGAGCTGTACCAGAGCTACATTTCGTTTCTAACCGCCGACGAACTGCGGGAAATCTTCGGTGCTTGTAATTGCATGAAAAATTGTGACGATGTCACGTTCACGTTACAGCAGCACGGTTCCACGTTCTGGTTTAATGATCCAGTTATTAAATGGAGCATCCGCATCCCGAAAATTCGTTACAGCCGAAGGATTATCTACGATTTTATTGACGCCATGGGTAAGTACAACAGTCGTGGTGTTTGAAAAGGCTAACGTTGGGCTCTTCTTTTAGTGTCTACAGGAAGCATACTGGAATTTTTCTTCGGCTTCAGCATCATCACGCTGATCGAGCTTGCGTACTTTTCAACGAGAAATTTAATTTTAGCATGCCTTCGCATCAAAATGATACGCACCATGTGCAAACGCACGCAGAGGAAAGTGAAAAATGTTACGCATCAAGCTATTATTAAAAAAGCACAAAACAAGCCGATCACTGTGAAGTAAGAACGAAATGCTCTGCACGAGTCAAAATTTTGTTGTTTTGTTCCGGATGAACGTGAAATATTTCAACGTCCTCCACGTGACTGTGGAAGACACTGCGAGCAATCCTGACAGCATTTTCACATTAACTGACAGTATGCTGCACTGACAGCACGTAATGTCAAGACAACCGCTCTTTTCGGAAATTACAAACGGTCGATTATTTAGTTTGGTGTTTGTGCGGCAAATTGTAGCAGAATTGTAGAATTAGTTGTGTTCTATTAAAGATATGTCGTTCGCGGATTATTCAAAAGAGCTAGAGGCATTCATTGCCAAACAAAAGCAGTTGCTAGAGCTGGATAAAATACGAATTGAAAGTGTGCCTCGTGTGGAACCGAAACAACAACAACGTTCTAAACTACCGGAAGAACCACGCAATGACGATTCCGGCAAAGTGGTAACCGCGCAAAGCTTCCCTTCCAATGATAAACTTTCGAAAGAGAAGGTCAACTCGCAAATTAGTAGAAAAACCAACCCTCCTAGAGAAGAAGATGCCGGTCCGCGGGCGAGAACTGGTCGTGTACAAACAACAGCGAAAAGTTCAATCGATTTGGCAAATATTGACCCACCGCAGGATGTTGTGGATAACCTATCATCGCCATCATCCATCGAAGGACCATCGGCCGTCCGATCAGCACATCGTGCGAAACAAATGTCGCCGCAACAGGTGAGTTATTAGTCATGCACCTAGACGTTTCCTCACGAATAAAAGCACCCGAATGCCATTGGTAAGGATTCGGCGCACTAACAGCGTACAAGGTTCTGGTCTGCTGTTGGGGACGGATTCGTTTTCTTTCATGGTTTAAGGATATAGTCGAACGGGCAGGTCGGTTCCTGTGGCTAAGAAACATCTACCGGCAGTCCCTTCCAAGACGACCACTTGGAAAGACACAGCTATCGGGGGTGTGCTTGTTCGGCTTTAGTTCTTAGCCTCTTCGGCGTTCCGTTTAGTCTTCCAGCATTAATTTATTTATTTTGGTATTTTGTTGTAAATTGGATTAATGAGCAGTGATTGTGTGTTGTGAGTGCATTGTCGGTGTGGGGTAAAAACGATCAAATGCATTTGCATGTCATAAAGTTATTATAAATACTCTTCGATCATCATCTCAAGCTTGATCACTCGGATTACGTGAAATTTGGTGCGGGACTGTAAGTTTGGTACTTGAAATGATTATTCTAAAAAGTTTCGTATAGTTTGATTGTGTTTAACGTGTTGAATTATGTGTGCAATACTTTTTTTTCCTTGTTTCCTGCTTGACTGGTTAACAAAAATTTGATTAAGAAATGTTCATAAGCAATTTTATAATGTATTGAAGATCGCTTACTAATAGGCACAATTGGATTTTTGATTGTGATTTTGTGGAACAAAATGAGGTAGAGGACCTGATTGAGTTAGTCCAATCAATTAACAAGGCGCCACTCTCTTACCAGACAGAGTCGGCACCAAATCCCATCCGGACTCAAACCCTCGTAACGACCGGCTATCAGCTTACAGTAAATACCTACACAGTTTTAGTACCACAGAAAAGGAATACATAATTGAAAAAACTTGAATGGATATTCCGCCTTAGGTACTTGCTCAGTGATTAGATCAAAAGACAAAAAAAACTGAAAACTTTTATCTACTAGTTTTATTAATTTTACCCAAGTACATAGTTGGGCTGTTTAAGTGGCGTGATAGTGACCACAACTTAAAGATCAGCTACAACTGAACTAGTGTGATCCGTACCTTCAAATGAACTGATCAAATGAAAGATAATCGTTATGATTCCTGATAAAAGACATCGGTTTAACAATGTCACACATTCTGATCAAATCGTAACTTGAAACATGCTCTATTTCACTAGAGAGCATTTCCCCATAATTTTATAACTTTCATCGATCGGCACACATGTTTGCGGGGTCGAGTATGTCTCATGAAACGACAGCACACACCTAAAACCGTCGTATAATTAATGAATATCATTTCGTCACCATTCGAATCACGCGTACATTTCCAGTTGCTCATAATTAATCTTTTGCCTGCGTGGAAAACAAAAAAGAAAACCGCGCGGAAGAATGCACCCAAGAATGGGTCGGTTCCCTACACACAGACGTGCTCTATTAACCTCCAAAATGATCTCGTCCCCTCGTCGAGTAAATTGTAATCGTGAATGAACCACACCGAAATACGGTGGAATCAGATCGGGCCGCCAATGCGTTGATGTGTATCACCAGTACGAATGGCCTACAATGTGGTGTCCCCTGTGGAAAGAGGCAGCACTGAATTTAGTTCCGCGTTGGGGCGCAACTTGACCGCGATGCATATTCGTTGACAGTCAATCATGCCTACAAGTGACCCAGGTGAAGTACACCAGACATTTCCCCATTTGCAGTCTCCTAAAAATCCTTCGCCCAACGAGAGAGGCAACGGGGAATCGAAAATTGGAAATTAATTCCAAATCTGTCCTAAATACATCGGCATCAATTCCTGGGCGCCTTTTCCAAGTCGTGGTGGAAAACAAAACAAAGGGGAGAGGGCAATCCTATAAACTGATCTTGTGGCGAAAGGAATCAGTGTCAGCTGAACGCAGTTAAACGGCTTTCGGTTGAGTAGTACGGGTCGCCGGGCACAATATTGCATATTAATTGACAGGAAAGTGGAATGAACGAGTCGAACCCCACTTGCTGGCCGTTAGTCAATATAGATCGGTTGGATAAGTGGCACCATTCTGGGGTGCTGCTTTTACGTCTGTTTATCTTCTTTCTTACTATCAGCAAGGTGTCAACATAAGAAAATGTTCTTCTACACGAGCGTTTTACATTTAATTAAATTTCTTCATTAATGCTCCCTTTCCTCGTAGTAGTATCAATTAAGAAATTAACCATCCTGTACAAAAAAAAAATCCAACACAACCTAATACTAGCTTCATTTACATACATAAACCTCTTCATAGTAACGTGTGTGGTTTACATTTCGTTCGAAACAGAATTTAAAATTTACATCCACATTAAGTGGAAAGTATCGTCCAACGGTGTACGTGACCGTGAAGAGGGCAATTTTTCCTCGTCAGGCGATTGAAAATTATGAAGTGAAGTTTTTTTCCCCACCACAATTTCAACTCGCCTGATTGAATCGGTCGGTCACTTATGTAGTTTTACGTGCTTTTTTTACTTTCCTTTCAACCGTTTAAGGACTATTCTAAACGGGAAGCAAAACATGATGTGTGTATTATGTTATTACATCGACCGAGACCTCCTTCGCTGTGGGCAGGATACGGAGCTGGTTCAGAGTTTTTTTTGGGGAGGGCTAGACATGCAGATATCTGGAAGGTTACTAAAGCTTTTTTGTGAAGGATTGAACATTAAAGCATTATGTTGCGGCAAAATATTGTCTGCCCTAAGGTGAGGGACGGTTATTTCGATGTGTTGAGGAATCCTGTGAGAAATTCGATTCTTATTATAATTGTGCGAATGTTGGTGAATATAGAATATGTGTCAAATAAGTAGATACTAGACAAGAACGAATCCGATAGTAGAATCTTGGTCATGCTTTCTTCCTCTGTCTAACTTACGATCAGACTTGTCAAGGAGAGAAAACATTACGATTTTGTTACTGGGGATGTGATCCTATAATACCTTTGGAGTCATCCAAAACTTGACCTATTTTGGGGTCATCAGACAGCATTGGTTATCCTTGATGGACTCGGAAATCTTTCAGACGGTAAAACCTGGAATTGTTCAGAACTATTTATAATTCCAGCACTCAGATCTGACTCAGCTGACCTTTTAGCTATGTTTTAACGGAACAGGAGCTGAGGAACTTTTGAATAAGGATTTTAAATTTAATAATATAAAAAGCTTATATCAGATCTCTCAGGATTATGTTGTCAAATTCTGGAAGAACAGGTCTGGCTACTGCTGTTGAGCCTCAACCTTAACCTCAACGTATGATTTGTACAGGTTTAAATTCGCCACTGCGAATATGTCGCTATTCCACCAACTTTGAATAACTAGAAGGTTATTCATCTAAATTTCCATGATTCAGCATAAGTGCGTTACGCATACAGTCTGGAAATAAAGTCTTCATTCCGGTAGCTCTATATTTATCGTAATGCCTCTCCAAGGTTCGTCGAAACACCATTACGGCAATGTCTGTAACAAGTAGCACAATTTCAATTACAGGCTCGAATGGAAAAGGGATATAATATTCAATTCCCGGTACGTAGGCAGGAAAAACCCCCCAACCCTTCAAGACGTTGACCGCAAGTCCTTTACAAAAATGATTATTTCTTCCGCAAATCCACGGCGACACCATCATTTTACTGTTTGTGTGTGTACAAAAAAGGGGGAAAAAGCATTGATGATGATGCTACATTTTTCAACAGTTCTCGTCACGAACTTCCAGGCTTGTGGAGCAAGGGCGTCAATTTCTACCCACACACACACACACACAAACACATAAGCCCCAAGCGCCATTAATTGCATAGAAAAAAGCTCCTGGATTGTAGTGCTTGGTGCCCGGTAAGGTCCCCAACAATAAGCGACGTATAGTTTTGTTTCCCACCGCAAAAGGAATGACAGAACTTTTCCGCCTGGGGGTTGATAAACTTTGAAAGTTTAAATTACATCGCACAATTGTTAAAACAATTCCATTATCCGTAAGGTTCAGTGCACCATGTGCACTATGCATGGTGATGATGGCACTGTGCACTTCCGTCGCATTTGGTTACAATTTCCTGTTTGCATGATCGTATCTAGTGACGGGGGTTCTAATTTGCTTGCAGGATCGCGAGCCCCATCCAGCTGGAAAACAAAACATAACCGGTTACACGAAAACGTTTATCTCTCTGTCTATTCGTGTGTTGCACACGGTGAAGGTGTTGGATCCGTTTGTTGACCACTTAATTCCCATGGTACAAAAAGTTTGCTTGATGGTTGAAAGGGGTGAAAATGGGGATTGTAATGGAAACTTTGCGGGTAAATGTTTACGAGTTAATGGGCATCCGTTTGCAATGTGTTTGCTTTCCGTTTAGATGATTATTTTTCTGTTAATCACATTTAAAGGGGCACTTGACACAGAATGGGTGTTTAGTGTAGAAAAATGGTATTTTTTGCTGGTCTTTAATATTAATAAATAGCTGAGTATACCCTGAAGGTGTCATTCCACGGTTCCAGAAGAAGGAAATGTGTTCGATCCAATGTGAATTACATTATAGATAAATTTTTGAATATTTTTTTATATTATTATAAGCAAGCTGTCATTCTTATTTTTGAATATTAATAAATTAAATATTCTTTAGTCTTTAGTCCCTTTTCGTGAGTGTTACATTATGTTTTGAACATCGTAGCGAAGTCTGAATCGCGATCCCGAATGTTTTATTATCTCCTTTATCTGATCTTGCTGGCCAATCTCGATATCGATCTCGGTCCCGATCGACGCCCCGGATTCTCGTGCTTAAGCAATTGTGAGCACTCATGGAAACCCGGCTGCGTAACGCATTCAACACTAAAAATAGGTCGATTTGAATGGGACGGCTGGCCAATCGATGACGTCGTCTTTACGTAGATCAATATCGTAGGACAAATAAATGCAACCTGTCTTTTTCTCTTCGCTTTCCCCTCTGCGAACAAAACAAAAAGGTTATGCAAATGATAATAGGCTATATTCATCTATAAATGTCTGATTTCGTTCACGGAAAACCCTTCGGTTGGATTTTCCGGCAAATCACGACCTATTTTCAGCCTTTCATCCATAAACACGAAACCATTCCTGCGTATGGGTCACTTTATTATTTTCCTACCATTAACCATGCTTCTTTCATTTTGGGACTTTTCTTAAACACAAAAAATGATATAATTCTTACTATGCTTTTCCCCTCATTGCAGGATGAAATGGAACAGTGGGTCTCGGATACGTTCTTTTCCTACTTTCCGAGTTTCAACAAAAAGCAAAAGGAGCAGAAAACCGTCCTGTCCCGTACGCGCCAGCAGGAATATCAAGAGTATTTGAAAAATGTAAATTTCATTGCTAACGTGGTAAACTATCTCTGTTTCTTAAATCTTCCTTCTGATAGACAAACGTAGTGCACATCAGCAACGCAATATTAGCCCGTTCCTTTCTTTTCTCTTGTCACTTAAAAGCACACGAGCTTGTGCTAGCGTTACACGAAGAACTAGCTTCAAAGCACCCTAACCTTTCTGTTCTATCAGTTATTGAAATATGTTTCTCCATAAGCACAAGCACAAGTGTTTCTGTTCAATCACGACTGCTTCATTAACATTTCTGTCAACTTCCGTGCGCAATCCCGCTCCGCTCCGTCGCATTACAGATTCCGGAAGTGACGACCAAACATCAGCAGTACATGCAGAAGTACGGCACCGGTAAACCGCCGGGCACGGAGACGACCAATGAGAAGGGAACCGGCACTACCAGCCCACCGCCTGTGGCCAGTGCCAGCCAGCAACCGCAGGTCCGGTTCGGCAAGTCACTGGTGGCGGAAGCGAACACACACTTCCGCAAAGGTAGCCCGCGTGAGAAGTTGATCCAAGATTTAGCTCATACTGATCTGCCTACCATTCTTAACACAGACACTATCGATCGCAGGAACAGGATGTTGGCCGATGTAGGTATTCGGAGCTGTAAAAGGGGAAATGAGGGGGGAATATTAACAACAATTGGCCCAAATTTTATTTCATCCCGAGTGCAGCAAAAATTGATGCAAAAAAAATCTACTCCTTAATACAGGGTGGCCACCCAACCTGGAAAAGCGGGATTTAACGTTGAATTTAATTTTACTTGGAAAAACCTGTTCTACCTAGTCTGATTCGGGTGGTCACCCCGTTAATATTCAATATTGGAATAAGAAAATAACACTTTTCCGTTTGTCTCTTTTCTTCATCCTTGCCGTGTGATGATGTACTCACCCCCCTATCACCCAATCCCCCCAAACAACAGGAGGAAAGTCGCCGTAAGATGGAATACCAGAAGGAGCTCATCAAACAGATCGAGGAAAAGCGCAAGGAGGTGGAACGTTTGCGCGAGAAGGAAAAGCTCGAGGAAGAAATGTTGACCAGGTACAGAAGCGAACGCGCAACGGATTGGTTATTTTGAAAGGTTTTCACACGCACACGTGTTACGCGTGCGAGGGGCTGAATAGGGATAAATGGATTCCAAATTTTATCGTTTCCGTCACGGACAATAACTATTTCTAGTGCTTTTAAAAGGATACATTTATAAAAAGGGCTTTTTTTCTTTCGTTGAATATTTTGTGGTTTTTCTTATTTTATTCTCCCATTACAAAAGAAAAATGGTGTTTTGGGAGTGTTTTTTGTTTTGCTCACTGTCGGTTTTTAGTGTAATCTTAAAACCATTTTCATCTTCTTTTCGCTGGCCCAAATTGGTGGACGAAAAGTAATCGGAACGTCACGCATGCTTTAAATGCTTAATTGTATGTGGTCAAAACGCTAAAACGCGCCATTTCTTTCCGTTCTTTCCGGGTTTTTGGGCAGTCGTTTGGAACAGCAGCTGAAAACGATGCAGCTCGAGGAGCAGCTCGAACACGAACGGTTGCGCAGTGAAAAGGTACGCATCGCGACCGAACAGAACCACATCCGCCGTCTGCAGCTGTTGGCAAACCTGGAGAACGATCACAAGCTGTACAATCCGTACGATGGGCAACGGAAAGCATTTTCGGAAAATGGTGCAAAAGTGGCCCCACCGGCAGCAGCGTCCGCCACGGCGAACGGTGGATCCTTTTCCTCCGGTGACGAACGGGCGAAGGTGTACCGGTACTTTAGCAACTCGGCGCAGCAAGACAAACAAACGCATTTCGTGTCGGTTGGGCCGGCTTCATCGTCGACGCATTCTTCCGAGCAGGATTATGAATCTTCCAGTGAAACGACGAACAACTCGTTGGCGCCCGATCATCGGTACCAGTACTGTAAAAGTTGCCGGGCTGATATTGATCGATCGTTTCTTCCACCCCAGCTGACTGTTGGACCGAAAGGGATGGGGGAGCATTCGAAGCAAAAGCGACAGCATTGTGCAAAGTGCGGATGTAAACGATCGACGGGACCGAATCATGTTAGCATAAAGGAAGATCTTACTGTGCGTTGCATGAAGTGTGATCGATCAATGAAACGGCCGCAAGGTTCGAAAGGATTCGCGGCACTATGTGCCGTTTGTTCGCTTGCAACGGATGCAGATAAGAAGAATATGATGCACCAGGAAAAGCGCACCATGCGCAACGCACGACATAATCATTCGAACATCGCCGACGATGACGATGAGGTACAAATACATCGGGCTCCCGTTTCGCCGACAAACAATCCGTACAAAATCCTTGACATACAGTACCACGAAAGTGACAACGATAATGGAGACCTGGACGTGCTTAATCCCGTGATCGTACGTAACAACTACCGCAAACCTCCATACTCTCTCAACATCGAGAAGGATTCATTGTTCCATCCGAGTAAGAAAACACCCGAACCCGTCCTATCGGTGAACATTCGCAACGGGGAAGTGTTTGTGGACAATAAAGTGCGGACTAAAGGTTCTCACCAGCATCCGGTTGGTTCTTCCCGGTCCACTGTTTGCCCTTCCGATGTGGATGACGGTCAGCGAGACGGGGAAACATCATCGGTGACGGTCGGGGATGATATGCTGGACGAGCGGATTGCCAAGTACGTTCGGCACTACAACACGCTTTGGATGAAGCGTGGTAATAGTAGAAAGAATCATCATCACCAACAACACCACCATCATCATCATCACGATGGGATGAAAGGTAGCAAATCTGGTACGCTGCTTCCATCACTTTCGCCACCGAAAGTGTACGTTAGCGATCGGCCGGAAAACCTCAAGAGTGACGCCCTGAAGCTGGTGGAAAAGAAATGGGAGGTAAGGGTACGGGTTGTTGCCGTTTTGCTGGATGTTTTTTGAATAACATATCTGTGTTTTCCCTTTCAAGGTACCAGCTGTTGAACGCACGAAGGTAAACGAAAAAGGATCAACCCGGGTCTTGACACAGCTCGGTGCCATTCGGAAACAGTTGCAGCTGGAACAGCTTCAAATGGATGAACCATCATCGTACGGGAAAAAATATTAGGCAATTATTGCATTCCTAACTTTAAGGAGTTTCATACCTTCCGTCCGCTTAGTAGTAAGTCGATCATTTCAATCAAAAGTGCCCTTCTAGCAAGAATTGCTTTCCTGGCGAATTGGCAAACTCGATAACAACTTAAAGTTGACCGCGGTAGCCTAAGCGCGATTGTATTACATTATTGAACTTCAACCGTAGCCCTAGAAATCGAATAAATTTGACAAACGAGAATTCCATTGCTAAATCGAACAGGAGCAATTACTACTTGAAGAAAGAGTTCACCGTGAAAGAAACTTAATCTTCCAAGTGTCTGGACATTGTATTGAACTGATTTGAATTGGGTCTCTTATTTACAACGATCTAACAGCGAAATAACGACCACTCGCTTGTAGCGCGATCCTTCACGATCGCTTTTCTACTTGGTCGACACACGGGTACGTTTGTTCCACGAGAAGTTGATGCCGTAGTTCTTCACGCGCTGCTTCTTTTGAACTTCGGTCTTATCTACGAACCATCTCCATCCGTTCTTTTCGCAATGTGCGATCGCTTCGTCGGGGGTGGTGAAATCAACGCGCATGTTCGACAGTGGATCTCCACTAAAAAAAAGTTGTAATATTAACAATAAATTGGTTGTACATTCGATCGTTCATCAGCTTACCTTGAGGACCATCCCATCAATGGATTTTCCCAGCGTTCACGGTTATCGAACTCAATGCTCCAGTGTTGGATGTTATCCGTTCCACTCTGCATAGCATTCTTCGCCGGCATGAAAATACGCACACGACGTTCCTTTACGTGCTCTTCCGGCACTCCGGTAATTGGGCTAATATCGACCTGGAAGAGAATAGAGAAAATAGGTCAATATTATCATTTCGGTTTGTTCATTGAGGGGATAGACTAGCGAACCTTCGTAGGAACAGTGATGGTTGGAAGGTGGTCACGAGCACGTTCCTCTTCCCCAGCAAGGATAACGCTCGCATCCAGTATTGGGGCTTCCTTTTGCGCTTTCGGATCCTTGTATACGATCGATGACGTGGACAGGGATGCCCGCATCCTGATTGGGAAGAAATCAACGAAACCATTACACCAAACAATCCGATTACACAACCATCCAGCCGGGAACAAAAGCTCAAACGATGCGAAACGTGTTGATATAGGATTTAAACAGCAATTGATGCAAATGTATAGGTAAACACGTTGCAGGGATGGAATATTACCATTGCGTGGCACCAGTTCTGGCCACTGTACGCAGAAATAGGCTCATTTTCGTACGATTTTACCCCTTTGCAGACACTGTGCAATCAATACGATTTTGCTGGGCCAGATATTTTTTGACAGGCGAAGGAAAAAACCAAAACATTCCTGCTGTCAACGGAAATGACAGCTGGTAATATGCTGTCAGCGCAAAGCGGGGTATTTTTTTTGTACAGCTCGGTCTACACGAATCAGCAGGAGGAATTTGAAATTGTATATTGAATTCATATGTCTGCTGTAGTTCAAACAGAACATTATTGAACTTTATGAAAAAAAAACCGATTAGCTCTGGTTTGTGTTGCATTTTAACGAATTCCAACAAAAAATGTCCGTGCTGTCAAATATGTGCATTCCCGCGGTGCACATGCTGTGAGTCTCCTTCACACATTAAAGCTGTCAGTTGTATCTCCTGTAGACGCGGCTTGAGCGTGCAATAATAGACCTAGTTGTTTACGTTTTTTCATCCTCAACCTTAAACAAATATGCTGAAATTACTGTTCACAAACTGTGTAAAAGTCGTGTGAATCACACGTGAATCAGGCGGGGCAATAGTACGTGCATGTCGCTGAAAAGCATCCCCATCCCATTTGCCTAAAACGATATCGTCAGCGTGCACGGTAAAGTGTTGTGCAAGCAAGCCAACGATATAGAAACTCGAAAGGTGCAAAACCCCACACGGGACAATTTTTCACCCGCCAGGTGAGGGTTGTTATTGTTGTTGCTTCTCGTGTTGCGTTCCCTTCGCGGTTTTAGATTCGCGAGATTAGTGTGAAAAGTATGTGCGTGATAATACTATCGGGTTGATTGCGCTGATTTCACGTCTACGGGTGCGTGACGAGTAGGTGCGGATTCGATCTGCGGTGTTTGTCAAAAAACAAAAAAACCCAGCAACACTATCGATTGCTTTTGGACGGTTCTCCCGTACGATAGCGCTGCTCGCTGGTTCGCGTTCATTCCGGCTGCTATGTACTAAAGGTGTCACCGCAGTGACCGTCCGTAAATAGGTGGCACCGTTCGGTTGGACAGGGGCGCTGTCCCTGTCGGATTGGCAAAGGGAAACATTCCCCCGGAAAAAAGGGGAAAGAGGGAAAAGGTGTGATGCAACGGGGCTTCCGCACCAATTTGTGTCGAACCTTGCGAGCACAATTTTTCACGCGAGTGTAATTATAACGCTTCAAAATCGGCCGATGCTGCCGATACGTACAAATGTCAAAAATCATCTCGCGCCGTGAAAGGATTGAGCAGTGGCAGCGAAAGCGTTGGACAAGTTGAAACGAACCATACTAGCGGGCGGCACGGACGTAAAACGACCGGACCGCGGAAACGTGGTGGTGTGATATTCTTTCACGCTGCTTCTCTTATTTTCGATCGCAGCAAACGGGTGCGACTGAGTAGGCGAATAAAGTGAACGAGATCGATACCGGGCTGAGCGAAGGAAATCGCGCGCAACCGGCACACTTTCGGCAAGGGTTTTGTGTGTGATTCCACCGTCACAAACCACCCCATCCTGCACAGAAGCCACACCGGAGTGGTAGTAGCAGTACAAGCGCTTTGGTTGCTGGAGTCAAAGAGGGAAAAAGACCGTCACTAATGATAGGTCTTGGTGGCGCCGATTTACGAGACACGACTAGCGTCCGTACGGGAAAGGAAGGCTTTTTCCCGCTACTACAACAGTCGACATCGGGAAAACGATACGGCACTCACCCGCAGCGAAAAAGCAGGGCGAAGAAAACAGAACAAACTTAATAAGGCTTCGATGGAAAGCAACGCATCCACTGCAGGCGCGCGATGGTGAGAAAAGTGCATGCGGGAACAGTGGGCAGAAATAGTGTGCAGCCAAAGTCAAATCAATCAAAGTGATCGGTGTGAATGAGTGTGGTGTGCGCTGAAAAGTGAGCGAGTGATGCAGAAGAAGAATTAATAAGCCTTTCCGTTATTTCCCGCTTCCGCCATTTCGCGTTACTCGTTACTGTATACGTGTGGAAAATTTGCCTGTTTCAAGTGCGACGATACCAGTAATTTCCCAAGTTCCTTCAACGGTTGTGCAGAAGCAGGAAAAGTACGGACAAAACACAACAAAAACACCCCGCGCCATAGGAGGAAGAAAATCAGGTAAGGGAAATGAAGGGGGGGGGGGGGGGGGGATCGAAGCAACATGAAACATGAAACCGTCTGACGCTCTAGAAATCGATCGGATGCGAAGGAGCCGTCCATTACCATGCATTCTTTGCGATGGTAGGAGGAATGTTGGACTCTAGCGGGAGACATGGTTAGAGAATGGCATTATTAAATCAATAAATTTTTCCCCTTTTTCCTCTTTATTTTAGTCGCCCGTTATATCTCGGGGTGGGCGGAAAAACTCAAAGGCAGCACAGGAGGCTCCGGAGAAGTTAGCTTAAAGAAGAATGCTTTAGAAGCTTTATGGGGTCAGTGCGCTAATATTCCATTTCCACACACGTGATGATAGTGTGTAACGGTGCAGGTTTGGATAATTGAAATAGATCCTTACCACCATTCCGGCCATTCAAATTCTTCGAGGAGATAATCCTTCTAAAAGTTCATGCACCATACTTCGATTCGAATGTGTGCGAGTGTACGGGAAACTGCCGGATCATGCATGTTGTTCGGGTATTACGACATGCTTAGTTTGTTTGAACACGAGGCAGCTAGACGGTAGGAGCGAAAACCCAGTTTCTCCATAGCCTGCTTAAAAAAACCCACTGCACCACGAAACCAACTGTTTAATCCCCGTGCCAGTGCCCGTGTGTACCAAATTTTAAAATCCTTTCGTCGGCACGTCATTCTTGTCCCGGCTTGCCTAGTACTAGGGGTGTAGCGGGCGAAACTCAGGTTGTGACCTGTTTTGTATGTGCGTTTGTTTATTCTCGTGTTGGGTCTGCTGTACCAACCGATGCGGCACTGCGTCGACGGATCGTAAGCAAAACACGGTGCCGTTTTGGGTGTTCAGCTGGTGCTACACTGGGAAACACTTAGAATTTGGGGTGTGTTTTGAAATATTTTCCCCAAACTGTGGCTGTTTAAGCGCTATGTGACGCGAAATAAGATAGAAAGAATCTCTAAATGAAATTCTGAAGTTCTTTTTAATCGTTTTTATCTACAGAGTATGTTTATTTTATGCTAATGTTTCAAACAAACATTATTAGTTATTGTATTTCGAATTTTAAGTAAATTACTTCGGGGTTTATGTTTTGTTATACTTCTCTTCAGATTTATTGCATGGCTTAAAGCTCTTTTTTATTGCGACAAGCAATTGGTTTGCGAATGACTGTCAGAAGATGACTGCATTTTAACTGCATTACTGCTTAATAATGCAAGCTTAACCGCGTGGCTGTCCTTCTAACGTCAACAATGGTAGCCAGGTCGCTTCCTGTGCTGATTGTGCTTTGTGTTTTATACCATTTTTTGACCCAGTCACACGCCAAACCCTACCACCACGGACCAGTATTCGTTTTGATGAAGTCATTTTTGGTTGAACTTTCCCATAGTAAAGCACAATGCGTGGCATTTTCATTTCGGGGGGGCAAAATAAAATTTCGTTATCTTCCATCACTCCGCAGCTTTGCTGTGCTGTTATTAGTGAAGCACAAGGAACTGATGTCGAGAAATTCGCCCTTGCATGCGTTTTTGCATAGAATGCACTGGACGCGTGCCTTCAAACGCAACGCGCTATGGTTAATAAACAATACGCACCAACAAACAAACAACCGCGTGCGCTTACTTTGCGCGAATGGGACCATGCACGGTAAACATTCCCCAACAATCTGGAGGGTTGTTGGTGTGGGCATTATTTGTCTACCACGTCCGATAGGAGAGGGAAAATATAATGACTAACCTTTTTTTTTAATGCAACCATTCAAAGCAAACTAATGTTCTTTGGCTTTTTCTTTTCATTTCCCCGTCTCGCCAAAGTGGTCAGATAAGTTTGTGGTTCACAATGGAATATAAATAATCATTAGCATGCGCTTCCCTTCCCATGCCCGGCAAACTATTCCGAGTATGATTGCTCACCTGCATTCTAATGGAGGTGCCCCGGAAAGGCAAGGGAGAGGGCGCATTGTGAGTGCTTCAAATTGTTCCATTCAACGCCGATACAGTAATTGAAATTTACTTAAACCAATTTGTTATTTTACGGTCCGATAACGTATCATTAACGTGTGCGATACAATATTGTTTGATTTGATCGTGCAGAACCAACACCAATGCCAATTTTAAACGATTTTGTATTCAAATATTATTGTTTTTTGAAATACTCACAGATTTTTTGTTGAAGATTTGATTTGTTTTAGATTTTGTTGTTAACTTGTAAAACATAGGAAAGAGTAAGTTGAGAATTTTAATACTTTTTTTTTCAAATTAAGGAATGGTTGTTATACTAAACTTTTATCTATAGCTATTTTAATAATTAGAAAACAATGAAAAATGCTCCCTTACTTACTTTCTTACACGACAACTTTGCGGACTTGATCTGCTGTAGATTTTCGCACCAATTTGTGTAAAAGTATGTCTCAGTTTAGGGCTTACCACGCTTTCTCTATCCGAGTAGAAGCCCCTTATAGACTAAAGGCATTTCAAGAAAAAAAAATCTAATTCGTTCTACGATAGTAAGTTCTTTGTACCACTGTAGTGGAACACTGGATATAGCTTCCATATCCATTCACAACCCAATTCACCTTCTCCTCAAAGCGTCTCCTCTGTTCATTTTGACCGTCTGAAAGACTTTAAGGGCTGGGTTGTTCGGTGCCATTCGCATGACATGAGCAGCGCATCGGAGTTTGACTAGATTAATTCGTTGCAAGATAATGAATTCATCGTTCAACTTGTAGAGCGCGTCATTGAAGCGATTCCTATATTGATTGTCCTTTCACACACACGGGTCTAAAAATTCTTCTGAACATTTTCCTAGGAAACGCGGCCATGAAGGTTTTGCCAGCTAAGAACAGGACCAATGTCTCAGAGGTGTATATTTATAGGTATTTTGAATGAAGAAATTTTCTCCAGACTGTAGAAAGATCAGTTAGCGGCTTGCACTTTAACCCGATTTTAAATAATGCTCCAATAACTCATAATAATACACATCTTACCGTAATAAGTAATTACTCTAACCGATTTCGGTAATTTATGTTTGATGATTAAAATATAGCCTCAATAGTTGTTGTAGGGCGCAGGCAAGAATTAATAGCGATCAACTCCACTACCATAAATCCGGCTTGTATCGTCCCTCGGGTTAATTAAGTTCAATTACTTGCTGAGTGTTTTATTTTTAATGATTGTTCGTTCCGCCCGTGATTTGATGACCCTACGTCTCTATTTAATAACATAAAAACATTGAGCTAATTAAAACAAACATTCTCGCTTGATAATGAGTTCTTTTTGAAAACACACAAAAGAGTAACCATAAACCTTTCCTATGCTAGCATATGCACACGCTCCAATGGTGGATGCTGAAACCATTCATCCAACATCTCTCACCGAATGCACATCATTTATGGAACTGATGTCCGGCTTCCTGCCACTTGAGTGTTCCCTTGCTAGCAACGAAAACAAACCATTGCTTTATCCAACGGGGTCGATTGCTCATTGATCGTTACAATCGCATTGAATGAATGGGTATATTTGTTTTTACATTTTTACACTTTCACAGTGTAAAATGTACACGACCATTTTGGATGTATAGAAGGTTGACAATTTATCAGCTCTTATCGTTTGTATGATGGAATTGAGCTTAATTGTATTACAACGAGATAAGGAAAAATAAAACGGAAAAATATGGCATGAAACCATTCGTTTGACAGACCGCATCCCGTTCCGTTATCTTCACACTTGTGTGTTCACATGTTGGAGGGGTTGGGTTTTCCCCCACATTTTTCTGATTGAAACACTTTGCAAAATAAACGCCGTGAGTTAAATGTATTTGCCTATCGGCATTTATATCGCTGTTTTTGTTTATCTTTTATCGCAAAAGTGATGATATTTGCCTGAGGAACATTTTTCTGTTACTGTTAGATTGTTTTCAGCTTCCAATTGCAGGTTGTCTAAAGAAACCACTTTAAAAACTATTCGCCAAAATTGCACGTTTCAGGCGAAATAATTAGACACTTTAAATCCCTACCGGAATCATGTTTCCAATCTTCTCCCCCTACCAATTGACTTATGTTCATTCATTAATTTAATTTATTTTAATTACAGTCCAACCACTCACGCAAAACACAGAGAGAAAGGCAGTGAAAGAGTCACGCTATACCATCCTGTCTCGGCACCGGCTAGTCGTTCGTTACGAAGGGTCAGCACAGTTCAATTGGTGCGAGATTCGAATGACGGACGTGTCCCATCCGTTGATGTTGATCGTCACGCGGAATCTTATGAATGTGGGTGCCTTTTAGCAGACCGCAATAGTGGCATCGGTTCCCCGAGCACAGAGGCGCGTGTTAGTGTTTTATGTGCGCTTCCTGTTTTATCGCTGCCGTCCCGTGTGCCAATGAGCGTGCTCCACTTCTACTATCCAGTGAGTTTTGATGATAAATTTGCTTGCCGGTAGTGTAGCTAGCCTAAAACTGTGGTGTTTTTGGTAGATTGCAATATAACCCTTGTATGACAATTAGAAAACATCATTTAGTACATGCTGTTTTTATGTAAATAATTACAATTCTAATGCACCCATTCATGAGTTAAATCATTCGATTGTCTTATGTTCTGCTACGTCTCAATGTATGCAATCATTGGATAATTTATGTGACATCAATTTATGATAATAATACCTCTCCGTTTAAAAACACTAAATTGCATACCTCTAGGCGCTTTAGTATGAAACATCGCTCAATGACACGCAATTACATTTTAACATTAATTTAAACACTTACCATTCAAAAAAATGAAATTTATTTTAATTGCACACATACAGACAAACAAAGACACACACACAACTCTGTGACATTTTATTCGTGGAAACATTATACATTTATTTTACAGTACTATAACATTAAAGCCTTGATGTGTGATGTTCCTTGGGTTCCTACATGAGATACACGATATGGGTACTTTTCATTTCTGCCGTGAAACTTCCAAATTAAACCCTTACGTTTTTCGCATCGGAAGGATGATCAACCTACGATTGTCGCCCCAGTCGATCTTACCCGTGTGGTTGTGTTGCTGCTGTGACGTTTCACTAGTGATCAATTAAAACATCGCCTTTCGGTTGAAAGGTTTTTTAAAAGTCTGCTGGAGAACATACACTATGGTGCCTATCCTGCCCCACTGTATCAACACAAACGTAAAGAAATGTTCAAATTTACTAGCTTTATCAAGAACTGATAAGCCAGTCGTGTGATGAAGAGTGACTTGGTTTTTATCATGGTTTGTGCAAGTGTTTCTTCCCCATGTACAACTACCTCCAACAGGGGAATTCTACACTAGAAAGGCCATTTAATTGTGTTGTTTAGAGTGTCGGTGTGTGATGTTGTTGGTGTTCCTTTTTATGATGTTCTTGTTATGTTTTAGATGCTACTCCTCACACGTACCCGCTCGACTCCAGCTTTAAGGCCGCTTCGTACGTCGGCAGACCGGTGTTGTCGATGATTTGGCTCATATCTAACCGCACCAGCCCGTTCTCGTTCAGCAAACTCCTAATGCCGGATGGTTCCGTTTCGGAGCAACTGTTTCGTGTCATTACCAGCGCCGAATTGCCGTTCGTGTGATCCTCCACCAGCGTGGTCGAATCCTCACCGCCAGCCGGTTGCAAGTAACTGTTGAGCAGATTGCAACACTGATTGGATGACGTGTTGGAACACTGATGAATGATGTCACTGGCGCTTGCGGGACTCTCCCGATGATCCGTTGCGCTTATCGCCGCCGATAAATCGGTAATGATGTTATTATTTTCACTGTTTGCACGGGAGCTACTGGAAGTAGCGGTCCGTCCGGGCCCGTCTTCACCATTTAATGATGTGGCGTTGTTTGACGAGTCGGGTGCAACAACATCGATCGAGTAATGCCAGTTTTTGGTTTCATTAGCCGTATTGCTGTTGTTATTCACGGTATCCAGCTGTCCAGCTGTGGGGCTGGTGGATGAAGCAGCTGCCATCATCTGCATTGTCAGCATGTCAATGTCAACCCTAGTGGCGGTGTCGTCGATGGTATTGTTTCGATTGACATCGTCGTCGTGCCCCTCGTTGGGACGGGCCGGCGTTGTCTCGACGCTCATAGTCTCATAATCGACTAGGAGTGTCTCGTTACGCATCAGTTCGATCGGATCCACCAGCGGACGAGGAGACAGTAAGGTCGGCAACCGAACGGTAGAGACCGGTGAGGTTGATGAATCCCTAGAACCCTCCACAAAGTAACCACAATTACGACAGTAAATTGGCGGTACTGCTTGTCCAATGCTGCCGCCATCACCACCGGCACGGCTAATGGAGCTACCGGTGGTCATTGTGGGACAGCTGCAGCTTGTTTCGCCCTCGTATATGTCCACCGTTCCGTCTGGGAGTTGTTGGACGTTAGTTCGGCAGAGCGGTTCCTCAGCAGGATCATCACTGTAAGTGCGTTCATTTGACGCCGATACGCCACTTCTCCTTTGGGATCGTGCCGACGTCTTCGGGAGCAGTGGTGTGGAGGATTCCGGACAGACCGATTGTTTATCGCAGTCGTGTGATTCGGGATCTGAGCAGCTGTGAGATGACGGGCCTGCGGTTGGCCGTGCATCGGGCGCGTAGTTACGCTTACGGCGAGATACGCTCGCCAACAGTTCGTCCTGCGCGACAACGGTATCGTAGGACGGTGGTGGACCATTCGGGTACGGTGTGTACTGGTAATGATGTTGCTGCTGCTGCTGCTGCTGTTGATGATAATGTTGATGATGATACGACGGGTACTGTGGATGGTGGCTCGTATGATTTATAGCGCTGGTCACCATCGGTAGCGACTGATAGTCGCCGGCAGTACTGCTGCCATCCATAAAAAATCCACCCGACCCGGTGGCAGGCGGATCGTAGCACTGTGTGAAGTGACGGGGAAGAAAACGAGAAAAACAAAGGAAAATTCTTAATCTTTTGCTGTGGCGATGACAGTGTAAGAGAAACTCCGAGTTTATAGCAAAAGTTATAGCAAGGAGGACAAAGCAAAGAAAAACAGAACCTGCTGCAAGTTTCATTGTGTCATCCCCTTAGGTTTGTCCCCACAGATGCACTTAATGAGTAAGGTGGTTAAGATGCAACCCCTCTTCCATACTTCGTGTCGGGGCAAAGGTGCCGAATGACAACGCGACACCGCACGGTTAAAGGTGAAACGAGCAAACGTCAAGCAATCAGGAAAAGTGTGATGCTCGGCTGGGGTGTCACTGTGCGGAGCGGACATTTTTGTGATGCACATAAATTAATTAAACTACTTTGTGTCTTCTCCTTCTTTTTCTACTACTGCTCCACTATATTTCCCGTTGCTTACCCCTCGTGTCGGTGGTAACGGCTGTGGTAAGATTCCACCCAACCCGGCGGCCAGGATTACCTAGCGCGAGCTCGGAAAACAGCTTAATGAAATACACCGGGACACTTGTCGTAAACAGGGCAATTAATTTTCATTACCTTGCCAGTCTCTTGAGCGCCAAACCCACTCTTTTCTTTCCCTTTTATCCCGTGAATGTGTGTCTTTCTTTACATTTACGCGTTTGGGACGGTTTTCCTGATCTGCCCGGTGAATTCTCTAGCTCCAAACTGTACTACTGCATGCGTTTAATTTCCTGATTAAGATTATTCGATTGCTTGATTGAATATTTAACCTACCCCAACACCATCAGTCTCCACATTTCGAGGAGTGCCATTTTGCCATTAGTTTTGGGTGACATGTTTTTTTTTTCACTCTACCCACCCGAATTCCTCGGTGACCTCCATGGGCGGCAGTGATTTGTGTCGTTTGTCGATTTTTGGATGGACGTTGGAATTTATCGTTCGATCTCGAACCGTTCTGCCCGTTTGAATCGGATTGACCCTTCCCCTTTCAGGCGTTCCTATTTACTTTGCTAAACTGTGCTTGGCCTTGCGTTGGCATTCGCAAGAAACTATTAATTGGAGGGAGAAAAGGCTTTCGAATTCGTGCGTGGTAGAAATTTTGTTTCCAAGAATGAATTAATTTCTGTTTTGCTCTGCTTTCCTTTACCAAGGTTAAAGGGCGCAACACTTGCTTGTTGGTTTTCGATAAATACGTTCCGTTTTAACTTTGCCTGCTTTATCAGTTTAGTTATGGAAGTTTTATTTTTTCGATTAAAAAAAACTGCTGTAAGATTTAGTTCCACTTAATCAATATTCAATCGCATGAAGACTTCAAATGCTCCATTACACCACAATGGAATGGTTGGTATTGAATGAATGGGAAAACTTTTCCATCGTAAGCCGGTATCGTGCACCAGTCAAACGGCCAAGGGCAATCATACCGATATCGAAGAACACCGAACCAAAAGGCGTAATGTAATCATCTTACAATTTTGTATCGATTTTTACAACCACACTATCCCTTTTGTATGTGTGTGGGCTAGCTTTAGCGCGTTCTTTTGATTTGGAAGAAAGGTCCTGCTAACTTTCTTCAATTCACCACCCTTAAAAGAATGACTTGAAGGACCTGTGCTTGCTACCTAGAAAAGACCCGCTGTATGATGCCTCGCACAGAAGCGTTTTAGCGCTTTCGCGGCGAACGTTCGGTACGGTTGGGTGCATGCAGGCGATTATAAATGTTTAATGGATCCCAAAAATATCACCTCCAAGCTGACCCAGTTCATGCCGGTTCAGCCCTTCCGAGACGACGTCCGTGTGACGGGAAACGTTCTTTTCTTGGAAAAGTGAATAAAGACATCTATCTTGCGATTGATTTTATTCGATTCTCAACATTCTGACGTCGTTATGCAACGGGGCAAGACACGGGTACAGCAAATAAAAAAAAAAACAAAGACGCTAAATTGGCACTTAAACACTTCTCAGTGTGTTCTTTACGGAATGATTTAGCTGGGTGGGGTTTTAGCTGAAAGGATTGCATTAACTGCAACTTTGTACGCACCTGTTCCACGCTGTAGATTTCCATGTTTGCCTCCGTTTCGAGCCACTGCTGGCGGTAGATTGAATTCGAGCGCTTTTTAATGTTTCGATGGCAGCAGTAGCAGACGAAGCATACTACCGTGATGACCACGGACAGCATGGCACTGGAAGGAAATAAGAAAACGGGCTTTAAAGAATGTGTCTGTATGGTTTTTTATGATTGTATTATTAATATATCATTCTCGGAGATGTTTTAAAAGATTTAACTAAATTTTTAAAGTAGGATTAAAAGTAGCTGAACGAATATTTCTGCGTTGCTTTTACACAACGCAATAATATCCTGGTGACGGCACCAAAACATGTTGCTGGCAGTAGTTGTTATTTGTGCGGTTCACTTTAAAAAAAACCCCACCTAAGTGTATTTCTGTTAAATCTTCCCAGATACTACGATCACAATAAATAAAGCTAGGAAAAAAAACACATATAATAACAAAGTAATAAAATCCTGGTCATGGCACCATAATATCAGAATGGTAATCATAAGTCAAAAGTGTTTTCGGAGATATTTCCTTCAAAAAACCCCACTTCAGGTTATTTCCGGGACGGTTTTCAAGATTCTATGATCACCATAAATATAGCAAGAAATCAATGAAGTTTCATGAAGTGATAAGGCCAAACGATCAGGATGTTGTCAATCCTTGGGAATGTTTGAAAGAAAAGTAAAATCGATCCTTATTCATAGTAACGAGTACATCTCGATTTACAACCGCGATAAGAGTTACAACAAGAATCGATTTTTCTTTTCTCTGTGGTTTTCTAAAGGAAGTTTCGTTCTAGTTTTTTTGTTGTTGTTGTAAAATCCATACCAAGCACTAGCGCAGATTACAAGCAAAATGTATGTCGAACGAATGACATGCGCGTGCTGTTGATTACCTTTTCGCCAACGCCGGTTATAAATTCATGACACTGTGGTAGAATTTTTACTCTTTACTGCTTGCGGTATGTGTTTATTTTACGATTTGAAAAGCTCTAATCTTTACGGGTGTAAATATAAAGCTTGCATCACCACAAGTGCAAATGATGCGTTTATCGGTTGGGTGGTAATTTTATGCTGGTTTTACCCCAGTTCCGTGATAAAAAAGCGGCCACGAATCTTTACATTTTTGCATTGTCTAGTAAACAGTAGTAAAATGCGCAAGGTACCTAGCAGTACCGGCAGAATGTATTATTTGCCATGGCAAAATAAGAGCATTGCGAACAGTGAAAATAACATGCCGTTGGTGCAGCTAGCACAACCATTCGAACAATGCATTTCTTGAATGGGAATGCATTGTATTGGGCGTGTGCTTCTTTTACTTGTGACACACGCTGTTCCTTGCTGCTTAGTTAACAACTGTTTCGAAACCGAAAACATTTTTTGTTTTCTATTTAAAGTCGTTCATATTACGAAATTAGTTTGAACATTATTTTCTAATTTTTTGGATGTCTATTTCATAAAATCATTTTGTTGTATACGAAATTGTTGATATTTTCTTGACAATGTAGTAAATAAAAATTGTTCTTCCTTCGCACAAATAGCGAACGAACTCGCTGGATAAGGTTGTAGAAAAAGTGTGCATAAATTCATTACTGCTTATGACAGGTAATAAGTTTTTATTGTTTTTATGCTAGCCATGGGGACAAGTTAACTGTAGCCGGACAAAAAGTGCAAAACAATCAACAAATACAAATCGTTTTCCATTCATTTTGTTGTTGTTTTCATTCCCACTGCACTGCGCTGCGAATGATCTTTGTGATGGAAATAAAATTGCATTCGGTTTGTTTGAAACGGAACAAGAAATGAAACGTTTTTTTTTATGCAAATACAGAACAAACGAATCCCTGTAACTGAGGATGCAATTTTCCGGATGCCCGCTAGTGTCTCATGTCCGTAACGTTTTATGAAAGTGTTAAAATTGTTTTTCTTTCTTAAAATCATCACTTACTTTAGGTGACTTGGCGACCTGTATCAAACGCAAAAGGGAGTTCTTCAAACTGCTCCAAAAACAATAATCCTCTCTTGCACAGCCATTTTCTCGCTTTGTGCGAAAGAAATAGTGCAGAACTAATCCGAACGGAATGGTCACACTTTACACGGAATGCAGGGAAGAAAACACTACAAAGCAATACTTAGCGAAAACAATTTCGTTGATCACACTCCCAAGCACTTGCTTTGTTTGTTTTAATTTTTTTTTTGCTTCCTTCACTTCATTTAAGGAAAGTTTTCCTCCATTCTGCCTCCCGGCTGCAAGTAAGGATCCCTTTTTTTCCACAGAAAAAGGTTGTGAAATTGATTTTTTTCTTTTCTTGACTCGCAAAACCGATCGTCATCGGTAGAAAGGAATGTACCAAAACAAAATTAAAAGAAAACGAACTTGTTGCGGAAAATGTTTCCAAGACGGTGAAGAAATAAGGCAGGAAAAATTATCCCGGGATGGAAAGTTTTTCGTTTGGGGGAGTGTTTTTTTTTGTTTTATTTTTGTGTCATGGTTTGGGGTTGAAATTTGACAAATTTGTTTGTGTAAATTGTTCAATAATTTTGAAGGTATAGCTTAGGAAAGGACACTGTGTAGAAGGTTGCATAAGGCTGTTAAAAAATAGAATAGAAAGATAAAATGTTCTTCTCATCACGAAGAAGTTGTCAAGTACAGTGTCACCTTTGGGCTATTTAATTGTTTTTCCTCTACTAGCTTAGAATTTGATCCATGAAAATAATGCTCACATACGCATTTGTGAGAGAATAATGTAAAGTGGATGAACAAAAACCAAAACTTTTCACTTTCCCTCATCAAAGGTGTACAGTGTCTGTGCAGTTACTAAAAATAAAATTTTCCCCTCGAACACTAAACTGACTGGCTGGTAACTAACTTTACAGCCGTATCAATGAACTAAGCAGCAGCATTAGAATTGAACACAAATTATTCTTTTGTGTGCTTTTTCCATTCATAAAATTGTTCTTCAAAGAAAAAGTTTTCTGTTCCTCAAAACTTGCCACTTTTGTTTTGTAAGGGTGTCAAACCATTTCGTCGTAGGTTAAGCTACAGGCCAATTGTTTTGAAAGTTTCGAGACGAAAATATCCATCAATAGAGCGTATTTTTAGGGATTATTTGAAGAAACACATTCAATTTTTTTTTTGTCCACGTTTACAGCTTTCAATTTATTGATGCTTTGTTATGTATCGTTTAAAACGTTTTTTCATTATTTTATAAAACAGTTTTGTATATGCAAACTGTTTACGAACCATAAAGAAAAGAATGATCTATTGCTATATGCAATGGATACCGTTTTTGTTCATATTTATCTTTTAATCGTTGTTTTAATTTATTCTTGTCAGAAAAATCTGAGGAAAATGATGTCATCCTCTCATTTCATTAAAATCCATATTCTAGTATCCGGATTATTCATAGTATCTGGGTATTATCTTCTCTGCACGCGCCTGGATGTATGCAAAATAATGTTTCAATCGTCCTACAGTACCCGACTAGGGATTGAGGATTTTCGGGGGTCTGACAAGAACTGACATGGGCCCAAAAAGTGTCAAAACTGTCTCTTGAACCTCAGAGAACACAGATTGCCTTCTTAAAGGAGTTGTTAGTATTTAAACCCTAATTAAGTTGCGTCGAGGAGGGATTTAAAACAAATTAATCTTAACGCTAGTTGTAAATCGTCTAATAATAATTATAAAACTTGATTCAATGGTACCTAAAAAGCTGAGAACTTTATTCGCGTAGCTATATTTGTTTAATCATACCAAAATTTTCAACATTTCTTACAATGCTGCAATATTTTTCGCCTCCAGTAGCCTGTTTGCAAATGAAAGATAAATCACTTAATTGATAGTAAACGATCGGATAAACGACAGGAAACTGAAAGCAAATCGTTCGTGCAAACACTAGTTCAATTATGTCTAATCGAATCGGTCGTGATTATCGTTCGCAGTCTGGTAACAGCGGGAAAAGACACCAGCACAAGTTTAATCCCTAGCAGCATTGCGGACAGCAGAACGGGATTTTTTTTTCTCTGGACAGGAATATATATCGAAGTGTTTGTGAAGCTAAGCAGAAAAAAACCTCCATCGTACTGTGGCGTGTAGAATGTTTTCTAATTTTCATTATTTCTTCCGAACGTTTCCCATATGTTTGTCGCTTTGCGTTAGCGTTTTCGGTGGGTGAGGTTCTGGCTTTTCCACCCCTTCTTGACTATGTGCGCATCCTCGTTTCGTTTTGAAACGTAATAAACTAAGAGTCTACCATCGTTATCACTTCCGGGGGTGGAACAACACTAAATGGGAACTGTTCTCGTTTGCAATGGTTTCTGGTGACTCTTCGCTTTTTAAACTACTCTGTTCGTATCGCTACGAAGCGAGGTACAGAAAAAAATCCCCTGGAGGAATTTAAAAATATTACACCCAACACCCACCCATCCTGCATACATCCGGTCGAGTACGGTCGCTCTATCGGTTGTACAGAGCAAACGGAGGGAAAAAAAATCTTTCAAATCCTGGTTGCCGGGATGGCAATGTTGCAAGCCTGGATTGCAAGGTCACCCACCCGACCAAGGTGACCATGAGGTGAAATCACGGCAAACAGCCCGCGGTAATCGAAGGAAACTATAAACCATCGAAAGCTTTATAGAAAGGATAGCGTGAAGCTACCGCCTTGAGTAGCAGGATGTATACTATTTTCCTTTTTTCTCCATTGCTACACTGGTACGATTTTTTACCCAGAGAAAGAGAGAGAGAGAGCGAAAGGTGGAAAGTTTTATCTGTACATTTATCGTTGCTGCTGCCAGGTGTGGGTAGGTTGGGTTTTGTGGGCGGCAATGGCGGATGTGAAAAATGTGTCGACCGGTCCTCAGCTAAATTACATGTCAAGAGAGTGTAATTATAAAGCTGCAGAGTGAAATCACTTCCGTTCTCGCTGGTCTATTGCATTCGCTTGTTTGTTCGAAAATAAGTAAATCCTTTTTTAAATGAAATTTTCTAGCTCTGGCTGAGATTAGAACACCTTTTCGCCTTTCAGCCCATTCTCGACAAACGCTCATTAGCGGTGTATCGTAGTGCCCGGAAGAACTCCTTCTTTAGTGGATGCTTTCAAATATTCATTCCATCTCAGTGCAAGTGCTCCTGCTTGGCAAAGATGTTTGTTTTTTTTTTCGTGCTGGGTTCGTTCCATCCCATCATATACCCCCAATCACACAGCGGGATGTTGCATTCACATTATGCAAATGTGGTTGCCAACAGCAGCATCATCATTGCACAATGATCATACCGCCCCAACACCCAACCAACAATATGCTTCCGATTTGTATAATTGTCCCGGGCATGTCGACGATGAGATGGCAGACGATACCGAACCGGAGTAAACGATGGATGTTTAGATGTTGACGATAGCACCAACAACTTCCGGTGCGAACGAAAATGGGTTGCAATTTGTTTTTTTTTTTGTTTTGCTTTCCATGTTGTTCGGTCATGCCTCGTAAATTGTTACTCCAAAAAATGGAACAAACGGAGAGGAAAATACGGAAAATCATTACTGTTGAGTTTTGCGGTCGCCTTTGAACTAGGCCGTTGGGTCGCACCTTAGGCCGAAGGATTTCAAGTGTACCAACACCTCTACTCGTTAGGAGACAAAAATGGTTGGACTTGAAGAGAAAAAAAAAGTCTCTTCCTGTGTCGGTGGGCGTCAGAAAGGACCGGAACGGGTGGCTTTTATTCAAACTCCCTTCCTTTCCGTTCTCGAGGATGCATTTCATTTTCTTCCGGCGTACGAAACTGCAACATCCGATAAAGGTGAGAAACAATTGCACCGCGGTAATGTAATGGTCACGATGGCATCGGGTGGATGTCAGTGTAATGAGAGACAATGTTCAAAGTGAATGTGATGGATGGTACAAATTATGTAAATTCAACGGAATAGTTCGCCGTGATTGGGTGGGCGATTAAATTTGAGTGCGATTACAGAGTGTCATTATGTGGTTTAGGGTTATGTTCCGGAGTTATTAAGTGAAAAATGTTGATTGTTATATTTCTTTACCAAAATGTCGGAATGTTTCAAATTCAGTTCTAATATCTCCCATATAAACAATATTTTCTTGTTAAACCTGCTAAACGCCCATTCTGCCCTTAATTATTATGTTATAAATATTCTTCTTCAACATATTACACACAATCATCTTCATCGCGCTAAATATGATCGCAGCACGTGCCTATTCTTCCAACTTGCTGTGCAGAACATTATCAAGAAACGTTCGCCAAACACGGGTTCAACATAAAGCGGAAGAATGACTGCAAACTGTGCTTGAAATCGCTCAATCGAACACCGAATCGATCGGCAAAATAACAAACTATGGTCTCGGAAACTCGTTTCGCACCGTTCCATTATATGTTGCATTTCATTCAACCCCATCCACCCGCACAAATGCTATCATCACGCGGACGATATTTCATTTCCGTTCTCATCATAATCACATTTATATGTTTATATGCTGCCGGCAATGAATTGGAAATTTCCCGGCGCGTACTTTACTACGGAGCGATGGCCGTCCCATTTCACGGGCGCCCTTTTGTCCGCGTCCCAATACTGGTTTGCGCTGATTTTCAACCCGCGTATTGGCTTTCTTGGGATGCATGTGTGTGAGTGTGCATGTCTTCAAAGTGTGATGGCGGGAAAGGCGAGCTGGAAAAGCGTATCATCGTCCCATTAACGTCCCACGGCTCGTTGTGTGGCGATGGCGACGACCATTGTGCCGATGACATGTCAATCTTTCGATTCGCGTACGGCGGTGGGTGGAGAAAGCGATTCACAACCAATCCCTTCAGAAGAAGGGGGGTGTTGGTTATTATCTGGACGTGCTGTGAATGATCAAACATATTCCCCCTGGTTTTTTTTTGTGTATTTTCGTATTGCTCCAAGCGACGGCGGAGGGGACCAAACACAGCGCACTGGAAGGATTTCTGATTCGCAACCGCCAGTGTAAGCGATTTTCCTTCACCGCTACTGGTACTCGATGTGAAAGCGCTTCTTAACACCGTTTGCGAATCCGTACACTAGAATCGAACGCCATTTCCATACCAACTATCGGGGATAACAGGAGGAGCAACAACAAAATATTCTAACCTCACGCCCAACCATAAACGACAACCATACGAGAGTTTATGTTTAAAGTTCACCCATTTACTTACTACCCGCGCTGGAGTGACTTTTCTCTGTCGATGTTTTCCGATCAAAATAATCCTCCAGCCCTTACGCTGTTTAGGGGCTGAACCCGGTGCTAAGCGTACCCGACGACTGGACAACTGGAACTGTTTTTTACTAGTGAAAGTGTTGACTTTTTTATATGTTTCATGATTTGCATTTTGTCTGCAAACTTGTGAAGAACATTGAGCTATATACAAATATATTTGCATACTGCGTCGCTGAAACATTGGCCCTTTAAAGAACGACATCACGCTCACGTGTGTTGATTAGTGTTGAATATAATCTTTTTTTTTTCAGGAGATAGAATAATCCAACTACGGGACATTTCAGATTTTTCTTCAAGGTAAATCTTCAGGGTTAAATAAAACTTATTAAACTCTCATTAGAAATTGCAGGAAAACTTATGGAAACTTGTGACAAATAAAAAAAAACTTACTAGAAAACTCGTGGAGAAACTACAACCCAATCTACAGTGTTCTTAGCATTGCTGAAAACTTGATGAAAACAAATGTATAAGCTCGCAGGCAATACTTGAAAAACTGTTAGGAAATCTGTGATTAATTGCAATAAAAACAGAAAATCATAATCCAAGAAAAATCGGCAACACCGGATTTGACTCCGGAGCCGGAGTGGATTTATGAATCCACTGTGCTCGAAAGCGACTCCAGCTCTTATCGTATCGTTTTTTTTTTGTATAATATTTTTGTTTAATTACATTTTAGACAGTTGTACAAACCATCAAATTGCCAGTACTAATTCAGATTCCGATCAGCGAGCGTGATTTATCATTATTCTATTGCACTTCTTAGCTTTTCAGGTCTGTTAACGGAGGCCCATTGGATACACAGTAATATGATTAATGTTCTACATGTGTACGGCCATTATTTGCACGCAATCGGTAATCAACCGATCTAGTGCGCAGTAAAGGGTATAAAACAACACAACAAAGGCACGCAAGAACGTAAGACAAATCATAAATTCACGATCACGATCTCGAAATAAGCTCCTCTGTTCAAATAAGATGCTCACCGGGCCAGAAGACTTAGTTCTGTCTTGGCTTTTGCATACTCTTCTAGCAGCGTTCGATTGCCCGACTACTACGGCAAAACCTGAACCCATTTGATGGGTGGGGTGATGTAAATGTTCGCTAATTGGTGAAATTAAAAATGAATAAATTATTTTAATACCATTCGAGTCGTGGCAGCTTTTCGTTTTTTTTTTATTATTGAAAGGTTAAACTGCGTGAACACTGCGTTCACGATTGTACACTGTTGGGTCGATATTTTATTACGAAAACTGCCATATTATGGTCGCGGCAAGTTTTTCTTCCCAACATACCCCTCAACCCCCCCCCCCCCCCCGGTGGAAAGCGCAAGTGATGGAGTAGAGACGATGGAGTGTGGCAGCGGGAAAAGTTGATTCCGCTTGATGGAAATCGAGTTAACGTCACGATGCTTTTGGGGTTGATTCCGGGCGTGCCATTTACTAGCGAGGGATTTCGGTGCGAGGTGTGTTTTATAGTAATTTACAACGGGCCCGCGGTTGCTTGGCCGCGTGGCTGTCTATTCATCCAACGGGCGGAAGGGTATGGGGTTTAAATATCCTCACAATTATGGATGTATTAAGAATGATGAAAATCAACTTTATTACTTTAGTTGATGGGTTGTTGGAATTTTTTTTCCCCGCTACAGTGAAAGGTTTTATTTTATTCGTTCGTGTTTTCTGGAGGGGTTCGTCACTTTTCGTGCTACAATCGTTTGAATGAAGCGATGAATTTAGCATACGATAAGGCTTGTTAAGCGAGGGGACAGAGCATATTTTATAGCATTTCTGTTTTATCTCTTGAAAGTGATGTGTGTTTTCGATTTATTACAATCGTTTTCTCCAAAACAAATAAATTTCTTTTGGTTGCGAGAAACATAGAGTAATTGAATAATTACTTAGGATGTATAAAAGGAGTAATAAAAAAAATCTTTTGTAAATAAAGGTTGTTGTATTATCAACATTAAAATTCGAATTGAAATAATAATTGTGACATTATTAAAGATAACACGTTTTATTGGGGTTTAGAACTTTGTACTGATGTTTAGCTGAATCTAGAACTAATTATATCTTGCTATAAATGATTTAGCAAACCAGTTTATGGCACACTAATTAATATAAGTATATTCTAGAGTTTCAAAGTTCAAATTCAAAGTTTGTTATGGCGCAATCAATATTAGAGTATAGAAAACAGAAAATTTGCTTCTTCAAAATAAGCTTTCTTAAAACAACCTTGAATTGCAGGAGTACTTAACATTTTTCTTTTTAATTTACACCCCAATCTTGAAACAACCCACACATCTTAACAGATTGCTTATCCCTTAGAACTCCATTGGAACACAGGACTTACCCGCCAAGCATTATGTTCACATTGCCGTGCAGATTCGCCCCCGGCCGCATCGTCTGCAGTCCCTGGTGGTGGCCACCGGTACGTACGTTCCCGGAACCGGCGTGTCCGACGATAATGTTCTGCTCCACACTGCCGCTCGCACCACTGTACGAGCTGACGTACGAGATGGTCTGATTGTTGAAGCTGTTGTGCGAACCGACGGCCGATATGACGGCGAGCCGTTTAAGGGACATGCCAGACGAGTTCAGTGTCACTCTCGGTTCGATTTCGTCCCGACCCGGCGTCGTTACCGGCTCGCCCCTCGACACATTCCGCTCGGGATAGAGGGAGAAAATGTTAGCGACCGTACGGGACAATCATTCACACGTGGGGGCCGATTTGGCGGACGTCGCTTATTTCACGCACGTTTGCCTTCCATTGGCACGTTCGGGAACCATCGCACGGTTCGTTTGGTACGCACACACAGAAACACTCACGTTTGCTTTGTTTTGCTTTTTCAGGCTAGCGAAAAATACACGGCACACTGAATGGGAAATGGAAATGGCGGAAAATTGAAAAACTATCACTAAAACTGTCCCGATCAACTCACTGGCGGAAAACGGAATAAGGGCACGCGTTGCTCAACTTTCACTCGCTTGTCCAGCGCCACTTGTTTGCACGTCGTTGGCACCATAATGGGGAAAATCTTTCTACTTTGCTGCTTGCGCAGTTGAGGTGAAAAATGGCATAAAAATGCTAATCACATTCATAGCTCCATTTACGATGCAAAATGCAACGATTGGCTGCAAGGTGGTTCGGTGTATCTTGTCGTTTGAAAGCGCAGGGACAACGAATGGGTTTATTTGCGAAAGCTGGAAGATTAATGGTGATAAACACATTTTCCAAAATTCGTTCCATATTTATTCCCTTCAAATAGTGATCCGATTCTAGGCTTTTTTTATGAATTCCTGAACAACTAAAAACTATTTTTTCTAATACCTCTTATCTTGTCTTTTGTGGACAAAATCCAAGGTCCTTAGAAACATTACGTTTGCAATTAACTCATAATCACCAATCTTGTCAAACGAACTAATGAGTGCCATAAAACACTGTCGCGCACTTAATCAGCTTACACAGGTTCAGATGCTTCACTCAAAGCGGGCTGCAGAAATCCTTGACATGAACTCTTTTTTTAAGTGCCTGAGGGCACTGGAGGGCTTTGGTGTAAAAGTTAGAATTTTCCGTGTACATAGCAGTAATCGCATTAATTTTCTTCATTTTTGTTTTATTTTGTAGGTCTCTAAATAGATGGTCACTTTCTTGGCCTGGTTCGGGCCGTGTAATGCAGCGAAATGCTGACTGATGTCTTCATATCAATACTGACATTGTGGTACTTAATTTCGGACCCTCACACCAACAACACTTCGCCGATGGGGAGTGGCGGTTAAGACATCCATCATTTTCCAACACCGGACATGTTGTTGGCAATGGAGGTCAATGGGAGACGCCTAACGTCATGGGCTTCAGAAACCGAAAACAAAAAACATAAAAACCGGAAGCCGGAAGCATTACCGTCTTGAGGGTTAGCGAGAAATTTGGTACATTTGCTCGGAAGCACTGCTCGATAAGCTGCGATTTGTACCGCGTACAACGACGCCACCCAAAAAGTCGGCCATAATTCATGCGTATAGTTTTGGGTTTAATGCTTGACTCTTGTTAGGCGGGCAGGATTCGGGCGTGTTAGCACGCGAAAAACAGATTAAGGTGTTGTAGAGTTAGTAACAGCACATACTAAGCACACATTACATTTGTTTACGGTGCAGTTTAGTGTGGGCAATGTACTGCAATGAGAATGCAAACTGATTTTTTTATGGCGATGGACACAAAAGTAGTTTAGTTTGTTCAATTGTTTATGACTGTTATGTTTTAATGATTTTAATTATCACTGCATTAAACGTTGATAGTTTCTCTCCGCAACAACACCTAAAAGTATGCAATTGTTTGTTTTTTCATCATTTTTAATATCATGTTTAGGCTATGGATTAGGCTATCTGGATTATTGGAGCATTATTTATTTATTTTAATCTGTTATATTGTCATATCGAGGTTTAATAATGATACTGTAAATAGTGTTTGGAGTTATTTTGGTTCGATAGTCTAGAAAGTGATACAAAATCTATATTGCATACTGTTAGGCGCATTCATATTCCTAAATTTCTAAAATATACACCTGCAATAGAGGCAAAAGAAGTAGTTGAGCTTTTTTATCTAAACTGGCTTAAGCAGGAATAACTAACACGACCCCAAACACTATCATCATCAGATGCAATTAACAATATCCTCACCATGAAGATGTGGATTAAGAGTAAGATAATCCTTCTTAACGTTTCGAATATTGCTTTGCATCCAAAACAGTGACTCTATTTTTGGGATAAAATAATCACTCCCTCAGCTGTTTACCTTCGCTCATTGGGCATTTGGACGTCACTAGAACAAAACTCACAACCAGTAAGGGTGCATTCCCAATGTGTTTTTGTGTTTCTTCCGTTCCATCAAACCTTTCAAAGTTCGATTTTCGCTTCGTTTCACTTTCACTCAATCAAGGCCACCACACCGTTCCTGAGCTCCAGTTTGTGTTTCTATGTATGTATCGATTAAGAATAGTCCATTTTGTTGGTACACGGTAGCTCACTTTGCAAAGGGCAAACAGTAACGCCACACTCAATACACACAGGCCCCAATAACCCGCGGGGGTGGGTGTTAAGGCCTTCTTCCTTTCTGCATTGATTGTTTCACGAAAGCGCTCGCCGTGTGTACTGCGTGTGATCTTTCATTGACACCACTATCTCGCCACACATTAAGGCACAATTTCGCTGCTCCATTGCACTTTCGCCGTTTGCGAAACAATTTACAAATCGTTGTGTGTCCCTTTGTTCCCCTATTTTCCTATTTCGCTGGGACTATTTGCAACCACCGAATAGATTAAACCGACATCTTTGGTGTGATACCACTATTCCGTTGTGTAGTTAGGAAGCCACAACAAACAAAAAAAGGAAACGTTCATCCTTTTCCGGTGCTATAAAGGGATCGATTAAATGGCGCGAAAAGTGAATCCGACGTCTTCGATGATGATGGTGGTTGCCAAATGCTCGATAGCGCACCGTACACTTTTGTACACTTCGCACTGGGAGCGATGATGCTCGTGATTCGTTTGATGGTGACCACAGTGCCGGTCCCGGTTCTGCACGGTTACAAACTTAAGCGCTTAACAGCTGAAAAGCTCATCAGCTAATGAGGACGGAAGATGGAGAGAGGATGACAGACCCGCGTTCGGAAAGCCTAGGCTTAGAGTGGGGCATCCAAAAGCAGGCAGTGGTGGAACGTATTTCTTCTCCGACCATTCAACCCACTCACAGTGGAGATGATAGGCTGAAGGAGAAAGTGGTGTGTGTGTGTTCGAGTTTAAGGCCGTTAGGTACACTTTAAGCGGTGCGAACAAGAAGAAGCCGAAAAAAACGACAACTTCCTAATGGAATGGAATTGTCATCGATCGTGTGCTCTAACAGCAGCAGCGACGGGCCCTACAATCAACCGGCGTGACGCAAAAGCCGATCGTTCAACATAAGCACTCGGGGAAGGTCAAGTATGCCCGCGAGAAAATGACTGCCCACTCCCGACGTAGTGTGGCTCTTCCATTCATCGTTGCATATAGCGCCAGCCTTACTGTGTAACTGTCCCCGTTGGGATGGCAATCGTGCTGGACACAACAAACCCCCCATACGCCTATAACCACCACTGTTCGCAATCGTCCCCTAACGACGTCATGCGTCTGAATAAAGTATGAAAATTGTCCCACTTTAGCTTGTATTACGCCGTGATTAGAAGCCAATCGGTACATTCCAATAGTTATTTTTAACACAGTCTGTTGCTTATCAAGAATTAACACTCCATTTTGCACTGCCTAAACCTCCAACTTTTTTTTACCGAAACGTGTCTCTAGATGCAATTTTGCAACGTAAACAATGTGTGCTTGGTCGGAATTTCCACCAAAACCCCAAAACGAGACACCCCGAACACAACCCGGGACCGGTCTTAACGTACACGCCTGCACGCGACACTTCCTTCGAGCGGACTGAACACACATTCCGAGCGCGCGAGCACTCCTGGCGGGAAATACTCTCCGTGTGCGCGTGTTGTCTTCGTCGGTCGTCCACCGCATGCACAGGGTTCGTCCTTTCCCTTGCTGCAACGGGTGGCAAGACGGGGTTAAGCTTTTCGTGCTTTCACAGTTCGGCTTGCAGCTGTTGTTGCTTTGTGTTTGGTGGAAGAAGCGTTCACTGAAGGCGTTGCGTTACCTCACGTCTACTCCCTACTTTTCACAGCTGATGATGGTGCGCGCGTGTTTGGGAAAGCACTTTCTCACTTTCTCA
>KB663721.1:13644362-13675719 GCA_000349025.1 Anopheles minimus | reverse complement strand
ATGTTATTTAATTTGATTTTTTTGTAAATATAGTTGTATGTTTAGGGTTGAAATATCTAACAGGTTTTTTTCTATTCTGTTAAGAAAATTTGAATCACCATTTCACCAACATAAACCCCTGCAATTAGATGGATAAGCGAAAACCAAACCATTTGGTGACTTTTGAAAGATTGTAAATGTCGACAAAGTACGTGGTGTAATACCTGTAAATATGTTTTTTTTTTCTTTTCTTTTGTTTGAATAGCTACAAAAAAAATTGTCACTAAAAAAACCCCCAATGAAACAGCATGCTTATCCCCGACGAGCATTGGAGTTTTGGATGGATAGAACGTTCGCCGTATGAACGAGAACGGTCGTTCCCTTTGCCTTAAGCCGTGTAGAGCTTTTCACTTGGATTTCTGGGCTTTTCCACCGTCCCAATGTTCCGTGCCGAGAGCATCAGCTGTCCCCATTTTGCCCACAAAATGTCTGTGATTTGTGTACTGCTCTTCAACGCCGGTTCTACTCCACAAACCGCCCGATTCTTACACCACTGTATCTATTGGTTGTTCTTTTAAGGTTAAGGCATGTGGTGGCTTCTGCAACCAGTTCTCTTCTTTTTTTCGCTTCCCAACTGTTTGTTCATGCGTCCGAAAAAGAAAGCAAAAATGCGCCAGTACGATCATAATGAACCGCGAGTTAGTATACGAACGAGGGGTGATGGTACGCTAGTGCTCTGGGTACGGTAGACGAACTATTTACCACCCTTTGCTGCCGTTGGGGTGGTGCAGGGTGAGATTAGTGGGATTGAACGTAGGGCCGCATAGCATGACTGGATCGGGTTAGTGTTTCCTGTGTTTTATGCTCGTGCTCGTGCTCGTCTCGATGTCGATGCTGTCGGTGTGATGCTTCCCTGTTTAGTTGGCCGCTCGGTATCGGTTCGGTTAGTTTGGTGTGATTTTTTGCTCATCACCCTTGCCTTGGCCCCGGCACGTGCTTTCCGGTGCGCGTACGTGTGCGTAAGAGGGTACGCCGTAAGTGTGCTTGTGTGTATGAACTTGTGGTGGTCAGGAAAATTAGTGCGGTTTTTTTGGATTGATGTTTGTGGTCGTAACAAAATGAAGAAAACCAGAAAAGCTTCTCCGGATCAGCGAAAATAAGTACTAACAAAGTAATTATTTTTTTTGGTTAGAATTTGTTTTCCATTAACTGCTAATTTACTACTAATTTTCGGTTAATAAATTCATCAAGAATATATTGCATCCCCTTTCCTCCATGTTTAATTCCGGTGAACAGATACCAATTTCCGATAAATAAATAAAGCTAACAAACTATCTAAATGTCAAACCACTTCCGTAAACTTCCTTTACCACCTTTCCACGATGGAGCCGGAAGTGAGTAAAATGTATACACCCGGTGATTAAATAAGTGGAAATCGAAATAACTACTTCTGCCCAGGTTTCCACATTCGATTCCCTCTTCTACCTCATCATTCGACAAACAATATTGATTGGTTGCGTTAAAAATATACACAAACACACACACACGAATACTCTCCTTCATCCCCCTCTGCTTGCTACCAAATAAGTTTTGTGGTAACGATAACTTACGTAATGGCGTCCCGGCCATTTCCTTCTTAATTAGATGAATTTCAACCCTGTCCCGGGTGGAGACGGCTTTGGACACGTTTTATGCGTCAGTTTGCGGCAAATCATTTGTGGTTTTTATTGTATCCTGGTGGAAAAGGACACAAAGTGTGTGTGTGTGTGGGCATGTGTATTGCTGCTGCGAGATCATCTGGATCGGGATTTTAATTTGCTATTTCGAGTTTGATTTGTGGACGATCTTTGTACGGGTTTCAGCCGAGTGGTGGAGTTACGAGTGCTGAAAATAATATGTTATCACAATTATAGAATTCAGCAAGATGGAGACGAATTTCCCCATTCTCCATTTGGGGATTATATTGATATCGTTTAAAAATATACGCTGCGGTTCATTTTATGGATCATCTGCTATAATGAACTTGATGCTATAAATATACTATGCGTGTTGAAACGTATACTTCTGAGGCTATTTTCGAAAAATGAAGATTATTCTTCTGATATATCTATAATGGTTGGAGCTTAAACCATAACAAAACAATTTAAAACACTATTCTGAGGTCCTTATCTATTTTTAACACACAACGGCAGGCACTGAGCTTACACATTTAGTTTTCCTTGTCATCAATTTGTCACCAAAAACCGTCCATCATCATCATCAGTGCGAATCCCGAACATGCCATCGCGTGGTAAAAATAATTCCGCCAGATGAACCACGCAGCAATATTTCGCGGTCATCGAGAATCGTTCGCGAAAATGCGAGAACTTTATCAGTCCCGTCTGCGGTTCGTTACTGCGTGTACGCGTAGTTGGTGGGTTTTTTTTTTTTTTTTTTTTGTTGCTGGAGCTCTACCATTGCTCGGGATTTTGGGTTTAAATTTCGGTCCGTCGACAAAGGCACAAGATATAACGAGCGTTCCGTTCGGTTCCGCATATCAACCGCCCAGAGAATAACGACGTCCTGTTTTATCAAACCTTAGTATTTGGAAGGGGGAAGGGAAGAGAAAGATGGAGATTGAGGTAGGTTTGTGATTCAGAAGATTTTGGAAGAAACTGGAGAAAAACACATTTCATTTGTTGTTGTTTTATTTTAAGTTTATCCCCAATGTACGAAAAACAAAACCCAATGCACGATGTGACTTACGGTTGGTGAGACTAGTTGCTACTACTACTACTACTGCTGCTACTACTTCTACTATTATCATCCGCTACGAGACTGGTACCTAATTCCAATTCAATTATTTCAGATAGATTGAAATTTCGCAATTCATTTCACCGAGGCACCACCGGTGACACGGCAAAGATCTGCTTGTGGCGGTATTACTCTTACCATTGCCCTGGAGCAAAAATAGAGCTCAGGTGTGTGTGTCTGTATACTTGGTGCTTCCCCGATCGTAGTTGACATTTTTGTGGGAAAAAGAATGTGACAAAAAGAGGGGAGAGATGGTACAGAGTGGGTGGTGATGGTGGTGGTGGTTTGAGATGAGAAGCATCTAAAACCGAGCACACCAGCACGAACATATGTACACATCCCGGAATGCAGTTTTCCAGCTGAGCGAATACTGTGTTTCTGTGTAGATCAACATTTCTTTGGAGTTTTAATTTCCTTGTCTTATTTTCTGCTTCCTGTTTTTGGGAGCGAAAGCGAATTAATGCAGACGTGCAGTGTAAGCTTTCGAATGTTATTCCTATCACCGACGGTTAGAACATTTAAATCACATTAAAAGGATGGTTTGTTAAAGTGATTCATCACCAAAAATCTTAATGTATGTTGAACGCCATCTAATTTTTTTTTAAATAAAATCTCATTTTTTTAGTATCACTGTTATGCATTGCTTATTTTTATTGTATAGAATGAAAGTCATAAAACCGGGTAATAAGCGGATCAATAGTGATCCACCCAAAGGCATTGAGTAAAGCGTTCTTACTAACACACCATCGTTGCGGAATCAAAACTGATCTAAATCGATGGTCGCTTTGAGTTTTTCCAAGTGAAATTGCATGAAATAGCAAATCTTATTTTACAAACATTTATTTGTGATGATATCCAGTACGAAAGTAGTTGTACAATCAACAATAAACTAAACTACTCTTCATTGCTTGCGAATTCTCCTGCTGGTTTGTAATTTAGTTGTCATTCTCGTTAGATTTAGTGGCAATAATTAACACAAGCACGCGTTTCGGTATTTTATTTATTAGATATATGTTATTTCTTTCATTAAATTAATTAAATTTCTTTTTCTTTATTCTCGTTACAGGTATTTTAAATAAATGTTTTCCTAGAGTTTAAACATGTTGCTGGCTCATGATTACAACAGCAGGGTAAGCCATAATTGTGATAACTATTGTAATAGTTCACCATAAAACAGTTATTACAAATCTGATTTCTATCTTAAATTTCAAAAACTGCATTTTCAAACTAATTTCTATTTGGTTTAGAAACATTATCAAACTTGTACACTTCTTCAATACAGTTTCCCTTATAAACTGTTCTGCCTATTAAGAAAGGGAAATTTCTATTTCTATATTTCTAAAAGGGTATTTTCTATCCAATTCATAGGTGAAAAACATAATAGAAATTAAGCGGACATAAATGTACGGCCAAGACCTCCAAAGTTGTACTGTCACTAGCAAGAAGAAGCATTTCATCTTAAAATCGTGCCCAAAAGTCTCCTCCATCATCAGACCGTCTGGTTTGAATGTTTACGTAACGTTGCAAACCCGGCGGCGAAAGAAGCTGTCGCACTATAGCACTGACAACAACGTGAAAAAAAAAGTTCCCCCATAAACTTACTCTTTAGCAACACTTTCGCTGTCTTTGTACGTCGCGAATAGTTGGATGGACAATCCGTTTCGGGAAGGGGGAGAGCCAGCTTCACGATTCATTTGAAGTAAATTTAATTACTACCCAACCGGTACAGCCAAGCCATCGGTGCGTCACTTTCGCCAAAAATCTCTAATGTCACATTACCTAAAAGACCCGCCATGGTGCGCACATCTCGCGGTGAATCATGACCCTTCAATTAAACAGAAAAAAATGAATAGTGAAAGTCGATGCTGTTCGGGTTGACCCGTTCATTACCGGGGACATAGACAGCACACAGATGGTTGGTAATTCTTCTTCCCCTCTGTTTGGAGACCTTCATTTGCCTTGGTCATTGTACCCGGTGGTTAAGTACTTGCTTTGCAAAATTGTTTTTCATAATTTGCTTGACGGTTTCTCTCACACGTGGTCTAGTCCAGTGGACCATTAGTGATTTTGAGTGTCTTATCAAAAGTGTACTGAGAAATTCCGGATCGATTTTGTTCCTATTAAATAACTAGATGGGATAATAACTTCGCGATGTAGCAAACCACAAGGAGAGTTTTACTTAAAAACTAACAAAAAAAAACGTTACAAACAACTGAAGTGTGTAACTTCCTTCCGTTCATCACGCGCCCTACTCGCGCAAGACTTTTCTCATTAGTGTGCTTATTTCTTTGTCTTGCTAATAATAATAATCACTCACACTGTACGAGGTTTTCTGGCGTAGGGTTGATGCACAGTGAAGGACCCACTTCCTGTGCCGTACCGATCTTGTTCTCGAGTGTCCTCGAACGTCCTTGAGTTTATTTGAACCTCTGGTCGCGCTGCAGTCAGATTCGCCGGATTTTTGCCGCCAATTTCATCTGATTAGTTCTTATTACATAATCAGAAAACTTTTTTGCTACAAAGCTCGTAACAAAGCTGTGGGGGTTTTTTTTTTCGTTGCCCGTCCTTCTCGGAATAGGTTTGTAGGTGTAACACAGCCGTGCCAGATTTACCTGCGAAAGAGGGTGGCTTAATGGGTGAAGGAGAAAGTTGGAACACTGTGAGCGCGTATGTGAGTTCTTCTTACGCCCGCATAAATCTGTTCGGGAAGCTTCGACGGTGACCTGGGTTTGTAATGTGACATAAATCATTCTCCAATTTGGAAAGTTCACCGTGATTGTGACATTTATCTGAGATAGTTAATTGGACGAATTGGGATGAATGCAATGAGATTAGTTCCCGCAAGTATTAACTTAATTTGATACAAAAAATAGTTTCTTTCACTTCCTCAGAAATATTTGTGTTTTAAAAAAGGACTAATTTTCAATTTTTGAACCACTTATAACATCAATGTTTGGAAGAATTCCTAATATCTCTTCATAAATGTCACAAAGATGTAATCCGGAACAGATTCATAGTTAAGTTATAAGTTAGTTTAAGTTATTTTTGAAAAACTCGCATTTTTTTTTTGTAATTTATTCACGAAATTCTCCATATCGTTCGAATCTCAGCACTGTCCCTGATTTCATCGAAACAGACATAAGCAATAAACGCCATCATCGGAGAGTTCACCTCAGGTGTTCTAATTTAATTAATTCCTTTCGGTCGGATGGTTCGTCCGAAACTGCGGCTGCTCTCGAAAGCATCGATTCATTTCGGTATGAAGACATTCGGGACAGATTTGTCACATCGTAATAACTAGATTGACATATTTCTTGCGTTAAATTTAGCGTCACGGAGGTGATTGAGATTGATTGGTTGGGCAGAATAGTTTCACATTTGAGCTTTGGTAATTTGGTTACTGAAAGGATTTTTCATGTCGATTCCATTTTGTTATATGCTTAATACTTACATTTATGTATAAATCCTGTATTAAAAATTAAGATTAACTGTATTTTTTATCTTTCCTACAACGCTTTCAGCGCTCTTCGATAGCATCAAATCAGTCTCGAAACATCCGTAGCACAGTGCTGAAGAACATGTTCAAAAAGATAGCCCTCACGAGGTCCGCAATGAAGAAGGTCGTCGTGGTGGGGTTTGTCAGCATTATCGGGAGCTTCCTGCTGCTGCTGTACTGCAATAACACTACCGAGTCACCCAAACCGTCGACGTCGATGTCGATGGGTATCTACAATACGCACATCTATGGAAGCATGGACAGCGCGTCGGGTAATGGCGATAACGTTCGTGCCAGTGCCATCCCTGTAAAGTAAGTTTACCCCCGAACATAAGGATATTAGTAAATTACAATTGTTTCTGCGTGGTGTAAGTGAATTTATTTTAAAATGAGTGAAGAATCACTTCTATTTAGAGCTCACGCGATCTGGTCCGTTTTTTTCGTCGATAGACAGTAACTCATAGTGACCGACCAGATAATCAACGTGCGGAGTTTATGAACCGTGTAAATGTCTCGTACAGCCAGACCCGCCAGCCAGACCGTCCATCGTGAACCATCACGAAGCTGTTAACGATTCTGCCCAGCGATAAAACCATGCTAATGAGCGGAAATGGAAGCATAAAGCACAATTAGCTTCCGAATGGCGATTTTTATGTTGCGGTGGTCCTTTAGGGAGTGAAGTGTGTGTTTGCTGAAGAAAACTCCCGTCTGGTTTGGAACGGAATGGAAACTTTGTGCTTATTTGGTTTTGCAGTTTGGAATGGCGTTTGTGCTTACGCTCTCTAACGACATTTTAACGAACGATATTAAATCAGTTGAGGAATTAAGTCATAAACAGGAATGTTTGTGGGGTGCTCAAGTACCCCCGTGGAAAAAAATATTAAACGTACCTAACCTAATCGAACGACAGTCATTATTGATCGAATTATTTATTAATTGAAATGCCCCCCTGGTTTTATCTTCTTCCAAATTTAGCCCAATCGAACGTTCGTGGACGTACAGATGCGTAAACAATCGATGCGTGCGGCACCATTTTGTGGACGGTGTTGAAGAGGACTTTGAAACGAGTAACAACGCACACCAACCACAATCACCCCAGCAGTCCCATGCCGGTGGAGGGCCCGGTAGTAGCAGCAGCAGCACGAACTCGGGCAGTTCTTCGGGTAAACGGATACCCCACCTAACCTGTACGATGACCTGCGGACCAATCAATATCTGGCCCCAGCCGACCGGTGCCACAACGATCGGCAGCAAAACGTCACGCTTTCGGCTGTCGGACATGCACGTCAAAATTGTGACCCGGTTCGAACCGGTCGAAAAGCTGCTACACGAAGCGTACGACGTGATGCGGTCCGAGATCCGTGGCGTGATGGTCGCGCACGGTGCGACTCTGGAGGAGATCGAAGGAGCACTGCCGGCCGGTACCGTCCCCGTGGGTATGCAGCAGCCACCGGCCACTGAGCAACGGCCGGTAGCTACGGAGGTAAACGATGCGGCCACGGCTGGAAGAAGGTCGGCCAGCAGTACGGTTGATGCTGGGGTGGGAAAGATTCATTTCTTTAAGTTGGTTAGCGACAAACGGTACGATGTGGATGCGTTCGAGGTGAACGTGCACGTGGAGAAGTCGGCCGATACGCATCTGACGTTACATACGGACGAAAGCTACAATATGACGGTTACACGTAAGTGAAGATGCCTTCCATTACCCAAACAAACGGTTCAGAACAATACCGTATCGTTGCAGATTCTGCTCGTGTGTTAATCGTGAAAATTTCCGCAAACACATTCTTTGGAGCGAAACATGGGCTAACAACGTTGCAACAGCTGATCTGGTTTGATGACGAGGAGCGTACACTTAAAGTATTAAACAAGGCGTCCATCGAGGATGTTCCTAAATTTAAGTAAGTCATCTCATCTTCGAAATTAATGTACAAATGATAATAATGTTGTGGTTTTGTATTCCGATACGTCTTTCCAGTTACCGTGGCCTTATGCTTGATACCTCCCGGCATTACTTCTCGGTGGACTCGATCAAGCGTACGCTCGTCGGTATGTCACACTCGAAGCTGAATCGGTTCCACTGGCACATTACCGACTCGCAGAGCTTCCCGCTAGTGTCCAAACACTATCCACAGCTTGCCCGGTACGGTGCCTACTCCGAGCGGGAAGTCTACACACCGGACGACGTACGAACGTTGGCCGCGTTTGCGAAGGTCCGGGGCATACAGATCATCCCGGAGATTGATGCACCGGCTCACGCTGGCAATGGTTGGGACTGGGGTCCAAAGCACGGTCTCGGTGAGCTCAGCCTGTGCATCAACCAGCAACCCTGGAGCAACTACTGCGGTGAACCACCGTGTGGTCAGCTAAACCCGAAAAATAACCACACCTACCTAATTCTTCAGAAACTGTACGAGGAGTTGCTGGAAATTGTGGGCCCTCTGGATTACTTCCACATCGGGGGCGATGAGGTGAATCTGGAGTGTTGGCAGCAGCATTTTAACGACTCCGACATGCGTACACTGTGGTGCGATTTTATGCTTCAAGCGTACCATCGGTTACAGCTGGCCAGTGGACAGAATGCTACGGCCCCCCGGATGGTTGGTGTGTGGTCGAGTGGACTGACCAGTGCGCCATGTCTCTCGAAAAATACGTTCGCGGTGCAGGTGTGGGGTGGTAGTAAGTGGCCGGAAAATTTCCAACTCATCAACAGCGGGTACAGTTTGGTTATATCGCATGTAGACGCATGGTATTTGGATTGTGGCTTTGGAAGCTGGCGATCGACTGGGGAAGGTGCTTGTTCGCCCTATCGCAACTGGCAGACGGTGTACAAACATCGCCCCTGGGAGGAGATGAAGCTAACCTCGCTCCAGATGCGTCAGATTTTGGGCGGTGAAGCGTGCCTGTGGACGGAACAGGTGGACGAATCGATACTGGATGCGCGTCTGTGGCCGCGTGCATCGGCCCTTGCCGAACGGTTGTGGACCGATCCTACGGAGGAGCGGTACAGCGAGTCGGTTCCGCTCGAGGTGTACAACCGGATGTCGGTGTTCCGGAACCATCTGCTCGAGCTAGGATTGCGGGCGGAACCGATCTTCCCGAAGTACTGTGCCCAAAATCAGGACGAGTGTGTATGATATTACGTGAATCCGTTCTACTAGATTGTGATCACGGGAAGCAGTACTGCTCCGTTCGTAAATGGCATTGTGGTTGTGATACTTTGACAAAGGGCTTCTATACGCTCCAGCAGCATACCATACCGGCACCGGATGAGTGAACGGAGCTATATGCTTTCAAAGCTCTCGGTCTATCCCGTGCCCGTAGACAGACCTTTTCTGACAAGTGTAGCGTGTAGGGTATTTACGTAACAAGCAAAAAGGGAACATATATTTAAAAACGCTTGAAACTCATGATATTACGATGACCAACAATCATGGCAAGAGTGTGCGCATTGCACAGGCTTTCTTTTGTGAAAAAGCGAATGGATTATTTGTTTGTTGTTAGATATTTATGAAAGGAAGCGCAAATTCGGTTGCACGGTTGGTGAGATGCAAAGCAAAGTATAACTGTAAATAATTTGTAAAGAAAGATTAGTGTACGGTAGATACTTATTTGGAGGTTTCAGTCTAGACGCTAGCTAAAGCAACACAAATATAATCCAACTGCACCCGTAGCGTTAAACGATGGTGAATGAGAAGGAACGTACACAAAATAGCTCCGCACATTATAGCAGAGACATCATCCGTTTGGTACTCTTTCTTACAATTTAGGCAAATGAAACATTAGTAGGAAATTAGCTCACTTATAAGAAATAAAACGGCACACTCTCACCAGGATTCAGTGATGAAGGTTGTATGTTCAGTAGAGAACACATTAATAGCAGACAGATAGAATAAGCAAGGATTGATTCTTCTGTGCGTAATGAATCCTTTTAGAGCAGAGTTTCTATAATTAATTGCTTCGGGTATGCATCCTTTCCATTCGTCATACCTCAGAAACAAGGCCTGCAAAAGGATTGCATAGGAAAAAAATGGTCGGTAGATAGCAGAACGAAGTTACTGGCATGTACTTAAACGATTCGACACGAATTGTTAAGATTATATTGAAGAATAGAGAATGCAAACTGGTTGGGTAGTGGTAATCCCCCATAAAAAGGACATGATTACCCGGCATTATCTAATGGGTCTTTACGCCAAGGTGAAAAAGACCTTGGTCTTACAATCATACACTCATGCGCGGTAGAATGATTTCGAGTGTAAACCATTTGGGCTTTGAAACACAGTCCGCTATTAAAGATCGAGCTTTTTTACGCAAACGTATGATACGCATTGCGTCTAATTAAACTCAATCCCCGATATACCTGTAGACGATTTCGTAGTTTAAGTATGTTTGTTTTCTCTATCACACACTTACTTTGTGTTTGAATAGTGTTTGAGATTAACATCTGATCGAGATATCTAAACCGTGTTATTCCGTTTGTTGTTAGCAATTGTGCTAGGTTTCTTTAAAAAACGTACACACACATACAAAAACTAGCCATACGAAGAAAAGCTTCCGCATGGTTTCAGTTTGCCAAACGTAATATTTAAAATATACCAACAACAAACACACTCTCTTAAGTACACAAACACGACAACCGCTTCGGTCCGGCAGATAAGTGCACTGTGTTAGGCAAGTAAATTAAAACTAGTTAAGAAAGTTATCCGATAGCTAGCGCAACAACACACAACTTGTTCATTGTCCGACGATCAAAATGCCTGACTACCAATGTAAGCGGGGATATAACGGTTTTTGTATATAAGCGCACCACATCCCACACCGATTCGAATGCAAACGTAAACAATGTTCCAACGCAATGGTGGAAAATCCTCTCCCTTGAGCGATTGCTATACGAAATTCAATTCAGATAGACATTTTTTTATACAATAGCTCCAACTGCACCGGATGCAACGTGATGTTACTAGGTGGAATGAAACAAAACAGCGTAAATAAGAAACGCTACCACGTGCCCGGAGAGCCATAATTTTGTAGTAAATTATTAACATAAGCAAGCAATCAATCAATTGCACACGCGTACATGCCGTCTTGGTTAGGATTAATTCTGTTACAGAAGCTTTACTTCCTCTCCCGTGTTATAATCATTAAAACAAACATTAAGAATTGGTACAGTGTAAGGAGAGCAACCAACAAAACAAAGCATAAAATTATGGCAAAAATGTGTATGTTGCCATTTACATGTGGCATTAGCTTGTGCACATTGTGTGTAACAAATATGTGTGATTTTGTTTCGTTTTTTGGGTTTAATTGGTAACTGTTGATTTCAACTGTATCTTTGCTTTAGTGAGATAAAAGTACAAGTGATAAACCCGATAGACGGTTTTCTGCAAAAAAAAAAAGAAACACCCATTTTGTTGATGTCGACGGACAAATGCAAAGCTATTTACATGTTGCGAGATACGGTAGTGTGGCTCTCTTTATATCGGTTCCGTTTATCTGTTTATTGGTAGCATAATAAATGAAAAGATAACATGATAATGGCCGACTTAGACATGATTCCGAATAAAACCCGTAACGGTAGTATCACAATGCGTTGGACAAACGGCATCAGGAATTTAATTCGTTAACAATAGCCCCACGGATCAATTGATTGATGCACGGTGACAGTGTTTTGTCTTCAAGGAATCTCTCTTCATCGTATCGAACGTTTTGGCCGATTGTTTGTTGCATTTCCATGCTGGGAAGATATTCCACTTTTTTGCACAGAAAATCAAGTGCCATAAATCAGTAATGAGCCATTTAACGGCGGTGCAACGAACGTCACAGTGTATCGATTCTCATTAAACATTTAATCTAACTCGGACCCGAAGGAACGATGCCTGCAGTACACTGATTTGCAGCAACAATAGGAAAATCCACCTTTAAGAATGCACACTAACACAATGGAACTGCAACGGTGTTGCTATTATTTGACTTTTTGTTTCCACTGCCACAGGCTTAGTGCAATTTCCCTTAAAGATTGCTCGGGGTTTGCTTACTGCGGTTCAAGGTGATGGGCATTAATTATACATTTGGCATTCGGTCGTGAAGTGACCAACTGGGCTGGATGAGTTGGTGCAAATGTACACATGCGGAAACGCGTATGCAATTAAATGTTCCGCCCTACCCGGGAAGCATTATTCAGCAGTACTGTATGAGAAGTAGTAGAATTATGTTGCATTTTTGAGTGACTTTTGTGCGACCATTGAGAGTCGCTCGAATGGATAGCTTTGGTTCAGTAGTATAACGGATTCCAAGTGGTACAAAACCCGTGCGGATCGGGCTGTATTCTGGTGGTTGCAATGCATTTCCCGGTACAAATTTTAGTAGGCTGTCTTTGGTTTGTTTCAGTTGTTTCCGAGGTTTCAGAAGGTGTTATTAACAAGACAGTATGTGAAAAAGATGCATCATTCAATTGTAAGTATCATAAATATGTTTGGAAAGATCCGATTAAGGCGGGATTAAGCTAGAGTTAAAGCTGGTCGTTTCGGTTTGGCAGTATTGATCGTTTTTAATCATCGTTGACAGTTTTATATAATCTCTTACAACTTAGTTTAAATCGTTTTATGAAAAGTTATGAACTTTTAACAGTTGTCCTCTAACTAATTAAACAATCATCCATATTCTGGTAAGATGTTTAATGAGTTGATGTAAGATATAACAACAAAAAATAGTAACATAATTTTTGTAAAGTAATTTAATATGAGTGATAAATCCATAATTTAGTTTTTCGCGAGCGAAAGCAATAGTGTGAACATATTCCAAGCAATGAACAGGTATATACATTTCCATATTGAATGAAACGCATCTCAAAATCTAAGTTTCCGCATTCCATCAAGTCCTACCACTTCCTTAGTTTAAATGAAATTTATTGTAATGTTCCTTTGGCCGGTTTTGGCAATGTGGCTGGTATTAATTGAATTGTTTGTTGAAATGACTAATTTCATCAAAGCTTTATTTTTAAAAGTTACCTTATGTTTATGTATGACCTTCCTGTAATCTACTCCAACTTACAAAAATACAAACCGAAAATTCCAGTCACGGCTTACTACCAGATGCCTCCACTCTATCTCTACGATGATTACGATCGCTGTCTAGAGGAGTTCCCGATACGTGCCACCTACTGTTTAGTAGACAGTTGGATCGTTCCCAACGACACCATACCACTATGGACAGTGATAGAGCAATTCTCCACCGATACGAAACGAAGCTTCCGGCATGATCGGCTGCAGCGAGGTCTCTGCATGAGTCGCTGCCACCAGCTAATGAGCAAGTTCGATCGACGTACCCAGATGAAGTACTTTCAGTCACGCTTCATAACGAACGATTCCCAGGAGGTGAAATAGTGTAGAAATTATAGCAAATTAGGGAAGGATATAAAAGAGAAAATTGTTTCTAAACGAATTCTAACTCCGTCCCCCAGATAACGTTCGATCCGAACACGTTTCGTAGGGCGCTCGATTGGCGTAACCAGTACCGCCGTTTGGCCAATCAATGTGTCAATTACGAGCTGAAGCGGCAGTACTCTCTAATGGCATACAGCACCGTCGAATACTGTGTGACGAATAGGCAGCAGACAGAGCGGGATGTGCTGGTGTCCGGTTTGGTATCATCTTCGGAAGCTTTAGGTGACATTGGCAAACGATGAAATATGTATTTCTCTTCACTCACGTACCTTTTCGTGTACTCGATTCCAGATGAGATTGATGTTGTGTTTCTCCTGATTTTGGGGCTACTGTTGGTGTGTACGCTGATCTCCACGGTGTACGATTGTTACCGGTATCGTCAAACCAAGCCGCACGGCACGGTTACAGATGGATTAAAAGATTACTATCGATCTGGTTTGGAACGTCCCGGTGTAGGTCGATGTACGTGTAACTATAACACCATTGTGTAGCCAAAGTTCATGCCTACTTATCGCCCCATACAGGGACCATTCTGTTGGTGTCATTCTCCCTTCCCCGGAACTGGCATTTACTGACAACGGTACGGAAAAAGGCAACCACATCCACGAAAGATTTGCGATTCATACAGTCGGTGCGCTTTCTGGTGATGTACCTCGTCATTGCCGGCCATTCGATGCTGTTTAATTGTATCTTCCCGCTGCAAAATCCACAGTACGTGGAACTGGTATGTATTTCCTTAACAGTTTCCTGTTGATACCTCTGAAGTAGTAAACTGCAATTATTTTTGCTCATTTTGTTTTGTCGCCCACCGCCAGAATTATCGCCGGTTTATTACGATGCTCGTATTCAACGGTATCACAGTGGTGCAAACGTACTTCACCATAAGCGGATTTTTGTTGGCCGTTCACTTTGTAGATTTCGCCGAGAAGCAACGAACCTTCCGCTTGCGGGACGTTCTCCAAAGTGTTGTGTACCGGTTTTTAAGGTAATTGCGTGATGTTAAAAGTAGATCTTGCGGCTTGTAGCTCCATTAAGTTTATCTTGTGCAGTACAAGTCCGTCTTGTGGCAATGTTCTGATCCTGTGCACTTGGCATTGTATAGCGGAACTCCGATTGAAATGTGACATGACAATAAGGAACCCTCGCTTTAGTGCCTTCAACGGGAGGATTTTTTTTTTCAGCAGAATCAATATAGAATACAGTTCCTACCACGAAGAGAGATATTTCTTTCCGTATTTTGAATTTCAGATTAACGCCAGTTTATGGATTTATGATGCTTCTGGACGCTTCCTGGTTGATTCGATTGCAGGATGGTCCGATATGGAAGCGTGTAGCCGAAACGGAGCGGACCTACTGTAGAACCAACTGGTGGGCTAATGTTCTGTATGTGAACAACTATTTCACCGTATCGGAACCGGTAGGTTGTGCAGTTTTCCACACACGATATATCGAAAGCCTCTCGTCGTAGCTTGGACAAGCATATTATTCCAACACAGGGGTTATTAGATACCCCGTACCGTTAACAGTAATTGCACTTATCATTATTGTACTACGCTTGATAGATATAATTTGCACACCATGCTTTAGGCAACTAGCTTAGAGGGTTAGTTTCATTGCCATTTAGTTTATTTTAATGAGTTGCAGTATGTGATAGCGGTATCCAGGTATAACTACAGGGTACGGTAGTGTAAAAAGTTTATTTTAATTATAAATATCTATATCGATCATTATTTGCCTATTAAAATTAGTAAGTAACGATTCTTTTCCTTCCTTTCCTAGTGCTTGCAACAGACCTGGTACCTTGCAACGGACTTTCAACTGTTTATCGTTGGGCTTTCGTTACTGGCGCTTACATGGCGGTACCCGAAACTACTCAAACCCTTGCTGGTTGTGGCCGTGACGGGAGCCCTCGCAATACCAGCCATCGTCACATACGTCAATCGCTTTGAAGGCGTCGTAATCTTGCGGCCCGAGTAAGTGTCCTTGCGGTGGCAAAACCCCAATAACAAAAAAAACCCGCCCCATTAAATGGGAGTTTGATTTGGAGCCGTAAAACATTCTTCTTCATTACTCCCCAAAGAGCCCTCAAGTATGTGCTGTGGTACGATGCAATGTATCGCCAGATGTACATTCCGACGCACACCAACTTTGGCAGCTATCTGGCCGGGTTGATGGCCGGTTTGATGTACCACAAGCTGAAGCGTGCCGACTTCGATGCCGTGCGTCATCGTGTGAGTTTTGCCAGCTTCCTTTATACGTCCTCGTATTTATCATACAAAATCCATCCCGCTTTGTTTGTTACCGTCCATCATTATCATTTATGAATTTTGGTTTTATCCCTTCGTTGGCAGGGTTTCCGCGCACTCTGGTACGCATCACTGCCGGCTGCAATCGTTCTGCTACTGTCCGCCTACATATTTTATGCGTACGACTTTCAAAAACCCGCCATATGGATAGCGGTCTATGCGGCACTGGCGAAAAATCTCTGGGGTGCCCTTTTTGGCGTACTGTTCGTCGGTGTTGCGTTCGGTGTTGGCGGTAAGCATATCACATCGGAATGTCACAGGTCGTTAGGGTGAACATTTGACATGGGGACGCCATTCTTTCCATCGGCAGGATTTCTACGAGCCGCCCTTAATAATTCGATCTTTCGACCACTGGGCAAGGTGACGTACTGCGTGTTCCTGTGCCATCTCTTTGTGATTCGCGTCACGTTGGGCAACGTGCGACAGCCGATATACGTAAGCGATATGCGAATTGTGAGTTGTCGTTAAGAAAACACGAGCAGTGAACCGGAATCGATTTGGCGCGCGATTATTATTTTGTTTTTATTTTATATTTTTAGCTTGTATCAACTTCATCCACCCTGGTGCTGGCCTACATTATGGGAACGGTTATGTGTCTGCTGATCGAGATACCATTTTCTAACATTCAGAAACATTTATTCTTCTTTAAAAAAGGTAATCTTTGTTTAATATTTTACAAAAGCTTTTTAAACTCATGTTTGATATCTTCTGTTTTTTTTTGTAATAGAAAATATCTACAAAGAAGAAATTCAGCTTGTCTACAATGGATTTACCAGCAAATCCGATCCACTTGAAACAGAAGCCAAAGAAACAACGGTAGAATCGTGAATTATTCCAGGGAATTCTTTATCCCTATGTACATCTCGAATAGGTAAATAATTTTAATTATTTAAATTTGAGCAAATTGAACACAAATCTCGCTTTTATCGCAATATTGCAAATAATTGAGTATTAATTCTCTTCATCAAGTACTAACAAATTGAGGTTGTACTGTCTAATTGCCAGGCAGAGATGGAGAAGCTGTTGAGTTTTCTGAAAGAAACTGAGCTTTATTTCAAGCTATAGATAATGAATTTAAAAATGTTATTTCCAGTAAGGATTGAATTGTTGAACTAGATAATAAAATCATTCAATAATCTAAAAATAAGTATATAATATGAGGAAACACCTCCAGTAGTTATGGCACAAAGTTTTCGACTAGAGAAGCTTCTGGATTAAAATCCTTGATATAATTGATGGTGTTGTAGATGTAAAAAACCTATATTTCTCATTATTTTTATAATAACTATTACATTTTTGGATAAGTTGAATGATTGAAAGCTTCGTAATCAAATAAAAAACAACAGTTTGACAAGTATTTGGTTGGATTGGATCAACGTTTGGCTGAAATTGAAATCAAAATTGTAGAGTTTCCCTCTGTTCTTATTATGTCATAGCCTGATCAACTTCAACGATTGCGCAAGACACAACCAAATCGATGTGATCTCATGTAATATTTTTACTTCAAGACAATTTACCAATCAATTAGATTCCTGCGCTGATACCTTCAATTGTTGTTGTAACTTAAACAAACTCTCACTTTTATATCTTCTTGTTCCACCTGTCACCTGTCGATTAAAAGTGCACTCGGAACACAAAGTAGCACACCACCCGTTCAAGCTTGCCCCATTGACGCACGATCAAGTATGTTTAGTTAAATGATTATTGCCTTTTACATTACAAATCACACTTTTACCCTTTCCAGCGCCCTTATAATCCCTTTTTTTGTTACAAATGTGCGAACGACGCGGCAAAACTAGCAACCAGATCCCATTTGCGGCATACCAACCAATTCCCGGAATCATTGCTACTTTGGGAAAGTTGTTAAAGCTTAGACAGGAAATTGGATACTGTAGGATATGGTACGACTTTGCTTATGTTCTAGGTTGACTTTGAAAACAAGTGTCCTATTCATTAAGTAAGAAACCAGTTCGGGATCGTTTTCCGGTGGACAACAAGTGCAGTTACGCATACGAATGTGCGTTCTTATTTATAAGCAAGTCGTTAGTGAGTTATGAGTGATTTCGATGCGATGTACGAAAGGAACGTGTAGGACGTGTAAGTTATATTCGAGTGGATTACTTTTGGATCAAATTAAAGTTACAAAACATTGAATATTACTGGTAATATTGTTATGATTGTTTTTTGTTTAAAGTTTTATAGCACCAGATTATCTTCGTAGTGTTATCCAAAGTTCTATTTTTAGAAAAAAAAACACACATGGCGCTCCACTTAGGAACTTGTCCAGATTTAACTACCATCTCTGCGCTAACATGCCTGGAATGGAATCTGCAACGCAAATGCGACAAAAAGCTTAATAACCATTGCTGCTACTTGTGGATAGAAATTATTCAAATATCTTGAAACCTACACACCATTATTTGTGCATTTGCAACCTATAATGTAGGTCTCCCATCCATACACCTAGTGTTCCTTTTGGTTCACAGTGACGCAATTATTGGCTTGGGAATGTATCGACTTTTCTAGTGATTTCACGTTATTACAAGCCCTGCGAGACTCCCGAGGACACCGAAAGAATGCCGTGGAAAATTCCACTACTAGCCCTGTATCGTATCATTTATCTTTGGAGGCTTGTCGTGGTTAGCACCAGTAATCTTTACCATATTTAACGCGTAGATTGTATTTCGATGGTTTTATTATAATGCGCTATTAATGCTAGCAGTGTTTACCGCTCGCACGGACGTTTAATTACTGGTACCGGGTCCGAACGCCTGTCACGTCGTGTCAGAAATATCAGTCGGGTTATCAACGAACAACTGCCGTGACGAATCTTATATTGTGCTTTCAATATCGATCACCCCTAGAGGATCATCCTGGTTTTACCTAGCGAAATGGCTTTAGAGATTAATTGATCTAGACGGTGTGGTGTGCGGATATTAAACATCCATTCAACAAATTCTTTCCCCGTCTACCCAACGATCATTAATAACAAACGGACTAATGGTTGATGAATGCGTTCCGCGAATATAACCGGTTTACCAGGCGCGACCAGTGCGTGACGTTGCGCGTTGCATAAACACACACGCAAAAACACGGGCGGGTTTGATGATCAGCTGGTGACCTTGGCGGGAAGAGATGGTTCACTTAACACCTAGTGCATGTCGTAAAACATGAGAGCTTTTCTGTTCATATGCAAAAAGCATCACTTGGATAGGAGAGAGAGAGAGAGAGAGAGAGAGAGATTTTTTTTGTGACTTTTTTTTCGAATTGAGCTTGATCTCGCTTTTGTTCGTTTATTTTCGCTGATTGATTGAAAGGTTGATGATGGATGCTTATTAGTGGCAAATTTAAAATCTCATTGCGCCAGCCAGTTTAAACGCTTTAATGGTGCGTAAAGCTTGATATGATTACTCCTTTTTTTGGCGATCGAACACTTTCGCTTTTAACAATTACCGCCCGGTATGTAACTGGTGGATGTAGAATTACTATGGTTAGGCATTGTGGGCCAGTGTGTCAAATGATGCGATTCACGCGTACGCAATAACACCGTACCGGCTCTCCTCCTGACGCAATGTATGATGGAAATGCTCACACGAGGGTGTCTATGTTGCGGCAGATGAGCACAACTATTTTCTTTGTAATGCAATGGAAGTTACTACAACGTAGCTATACGTGAGGCATCCGAATTGTCTCTATTCAGCGGGTTAACCCGTGAAAATTTTAATGATTCATAGTTCAGGGGTTATCATGGTGTATTTTTCCTCAGCTTCCAGACAAAGCGTGTGAGTAATCGGTACGGAAGCTGGGAAAACTCCAAATAACGTATCAACAATGATAGCGTATCTTTATTTAAATTTAAAAGCATAAAATTTAAAGCTTCCAAAATGCACCTTCAACAAACAATTTCCTTCATCATCTTTAAAAGCCGTGAAAATGTTATTGCATAAGCAAACTAATAGGAATAATCTCCGGTAAGAAGCAAACACCCTTAATAAACTAAAACACTAGGTCAATGTTACGAAAAACCTCCCCGCCACGACAAAAGAAACTCTCTGTTTGCAAGCGACGAGATGAAATCGAAAGCTTCAAAATTACCCGTGACAAGATACGTGACGAATTGGGAGAACAGCAAGACGCCAGGGAAAGCAATAGAAGGGGAGTTAAATCCGTCACCTAGTTGATCGCCGGTAGACGAAAAGAAAAGCTACTGAATCAATCAACAACATTTTTTGAAGGTGTGTTGAAGGCATTCATTATCCGTATAGTTTGAGTTGTATAGGTGAAAGAATTATAGTATCAAACGAAGATGAAATATGGTCAGCAACTTCCGCCTTAGCCACTAGCCAACGGTAAAGCACGCTTTGAAAGAGAAGGGGGACAAAACCTGCCTTTCGATCTCGGGTATAACAGCTTCGCAAGAACAGAAGCAACATCCCATAAACACCTGCACAGCACCTGGCTGCTATCTTTCCTTTTTCTGTTGTACGAGATCTTGGCGCTATTATAGTTGCAATGCTCGCAGATCGAGCGCGCCCGTTGATCACTTCTCTGTTCAGTTCATCCAGTCGCTGCTGAACGGTGAAGCGCATCACATCGTTGTTAACTTCTGAGCCCTGTTGGATGTAATCCTCGGTCTAAGATCTAAGGAATACTATCCAAGGATATATGTGATAAGAATTATCAGCAGTGATCGCTCGACAAGTGCATTTACAAGATGAAGATGAAGTTTCCCGTAATTGGACGTCGAATGTCCACATCCCTGATGTTTCGTGTCGTGATCTTAATGCTGTGTGTTGGGTGGCCTATAGCAACCGTAGACGCGTTCGATGTTCTGCTAGGATATAATAGTGAGTTCCGTTTTTTTTTGGAAACAAGCGCCGAAGTTATCCAATGTGTGTATTTGTGATCCATGTTTTACCATCCGTTTCCTAGAGAGTGAATATTGGAGGATGCCTCAACTGCAGGTATACGAAAGCATTGAGCAGTGCCTGCACAACAAACCGACGGGAGTGTTCTGTATCGCGAAGGTCATCATCAAACCGGACAGCCGTTCGGAAACGTGGAGACTTATCAAAGTAACGCAGTGAAAATGGGTTCCATCCCGCGCTGTATTCGCCGGTTTTGTGATTTGGTGTCTGTTTTTTTTGGGGTATTGTTGCAGAAATACTCCAAATACACGTTCCAGTACAATCACGATGTGCTTACGCGTGGCGTGTGTCTTGAACGGTGTGCCCAAGTGATGGATAATTTGGGCTCGTCGGCGGACAGATACTTTGAGCCAAAGTTTAACGTGTCGAAACGGGTAAGTTGCTTTGGAGATCATATATTGTGCTTAGGTTATCATTAACAAAGATCACAAGTGGTTTTTTTATAAGCTACCTCTTCTTAAAAACAATGCTTCATGTGGTTTTGGCTGGTTATTTATTGGTCTAGTGACTCCTGTACATATGCAATTAGAGCTTTTTTTTGTTCTATAGCTAAACAAGTATAAAAAAACTGTGTCGACGCTTACTCACCTGAACTACTAAGGTTCAGGCTTGATTCATATTGATTGCTTTCCCTCTCGCTCAGCAGTATTAATTCTCCAACGCTTCTATCCTTGCATCCCCTTTAAATTTCTAACCGTTCACTCCACATTCGTACCCCCTTACTTATTACGACGCATTCCAATAAGTTGTACCGCTCAGCTGACGATTTTACTGAGCAAATTTAAAACTCCTAAAAGTCGAAGTTAGTCGAACTTTAAATTCCCATTATTCAGTACCCCCAACAGGCTAAACTCGCCACAGTTCTCAATAATCTCAATAAATACTTCGGTTTGATAACTAAGTTACAGAAAATATTCGGTTTTATAGATATTTTTATCGGAAGTCTTCCTGTATTATGCACCCTATAAAATTTATACCTTTAATTCTACATCTTCCAGTACACAATCTCGGATTGGCTTCTGCCCAATGTAACCCATTACCGCCAAAAGTACGGACACGTGATCAATGTGTGCCAAAACTACGACCTTCGAACACGTTACAACCTTAGTGGATATAGCGAAATAGAAGAATGTACAACTGATCCGAAATGGGAACGTCCTATGGGTATGTTAAATTATCAGTTTTATAGCAAAGAGGAAAAATATTTAACTGTTCGGTTTTATTCTGTTTTACAGACATCCTCGATATTATCTATATAACACTGCTCGCAGTGTTGCTTCTGCTAGCGTTCGGTTCACAGTGCTACGATAGTTGGCTTGCGCGAAACTCCACCGATGAAAATCACTACGGGAAGACGCTCAAAAGTCGTGGTATGTTTAGCCTCAGCCCATCCGTATGCAACGTGTTGCTACTCTCCACTCATCGAACTGTAGTCGATTGCTTACCTTCACAGTGGCATCTTTGGCGACTGCCTTTTCGATCCGTAGAAATTGGATGCGGTTAACGTACAAGGCGACACACAGCCAGTATCAGCAGGATCTGGACTTTCTCGACCAGATACGTGTCCTGACGATGAGCCTCATACTGCTGCTGCACGTGTTTATCGGAATGGCCATGTTTACCGCCCAAAACTCGCTGGCAATGGAGCAGGTGAATTGAAGGCGGTTCGCGCTTTTAGATGGAATAATGTTTTATACTTTTATGCCACAGTTTTCAGCGCATCCACTGGCACAGATGATGTTCTCCGCAGCACCCTTTCAAGTGGACATGTTCTTTTGCATCAGTGGGCTACTGCTGGCGGTACAGTTTCTAGACCAGACAGAAAATAAACGCTTCCGCATCAGCATACTATGGCAAGGTTTAGTGAATCGATATTTAAGGTAAGAAGATGGTACTTACGCAAATTATCGTGCAACTAATTTTGTATGCGTTTTTATGTGTAAAGATCACTTCCGGTGTATGCAGTGTTGATGCTATTCACGGTATCTCGCTACGACACGTATCTGACGACTCCATCCGCCTACAAAATTATGCCCAAAGTGCGGCTGATCTGTCGCCGCAAGTGGTGGATCAACTTCCTGTACATCAACAACTACTACCAGCCCGAGGAACAGTGTCTGATACACACCTGGTATTTGGCGGCCGATTTCCAACTGTTCGTTGTTGGGTTAGTAGTGATGACCTTGCTGTGGCGGTTTCCGAAAGCAACTTTCTGGACAGCAGTCACGCTGGGAGTTGTTGGTTTTGTGCTGCCCATGATCAATACGTACCTCTACGCAATGGATGCAATGATGCCTCTGACTATGAAGTGAGTACACTTAGTATCCTCAATGTCTAACACATATTAGTAATGTTCGTTTTTTTTTGCTGTATAATTACAGAGGAAATGAATATCAATTGTGGTACGATGAATATTTCGTGAAATCCTACCAAGCAACGGAAACGCACTGTTGCAGCTACTTTGCCGGCATGATTGCAGGTCTACTCTACTACAAGATCACACGCAAAGAGCTGACACTTCCGACCACTACGGTAACGTATCGTTCCAGAACTACATAGGAGGATACTTACTACAAAAAATTCACATATGATATCTTCTGTTTTTTAGATAAGGAATGTATTTACCCTAGCGTACATATCGATCATCGGCTTTGCCCTACAGGCACCTCTATACAATATGATGCAGTTCAATAAACCCTCCATCTGGATGGCGATCCTCTCCGGAGTACATAAGCTATCCATTGGTTCGTTCTATTCGATGGCATTTCTGATGCTTACGTTCCACGACCGAAAATCCGCCCTACGAAGATGGTTCAGCGGGAATGCTCTTAGTCGTGCAATGGCACGCCTCGGCTTTGGATTTTACCTTATGCAGATGTCTGTACTAAAGGTAGTGTTCAGTAATTACCCAGAGGATACGCGTATCAATGTGCAACTGATCGTAAGTTTAGTGATCCTATAGTAGCTGAAACCGACTATTCAACATCATCTTCCTTTTTTTTCAGATTTCAACATTTTGCTCAACATTCATCCTGTCATACGCAATCGCACTGGTTGCATTCATTTTAATCGAAAAACCGTTTGACGTTCTTTTCAAACTGTTGTTGGGCTCGGGCAATCAACGTAGTAGAACCAAACCGAATTCCGCAGCAGTCCAATCGAGTAACGTTTCGGTGATATCTTCGGTGATTGGTTCCGACACGGTCAAACAGAACCAAAGTGCCATAAATGATGGTTTAACCATACTACAGGAACCGGAAAAGATGCATAGCATTATCAATTGATGAATAGCTTTTATTGCAGTCAGCTTTTTAATTAGGATTATTATTAGTAGAAAAACCACAATCCTTGAGTTGTGTCTCTATCGATTGATTGAAATGACAGAATGCTTTAATTGAACTCTCTTTGCTTCCATTCGATTCGAGGCCTAGAAATAGCATTAGATTAATTATAGAACACTATTAGTGTAACTGATAGGAAAATATTTCACGATATCAATCTTAATGCTATTCATTCAAGTAAAATTTACTCGTTTCATTTCGTTTTTGTAGAATTTTGATTCCTTTCTTTGCCAAATTGTTGAGGTTTCGTTGCGCCTGTAGAAAGTGAGGTAAAAAAGAATTAGATCCGTTGCTGGTAAATTGAGGAATTCTCAAATTAAGAGATTGCTTACCAAACATTCGTTTAAAAATGGCTGCTGCTGGAAGCTCGACCATCAAGGCTAGTACGAGTGCAATAGCGTAGCAAACGATCCACGTATAGGCGACGGATTCAAACTGCAATAGATAGAAGATTGTACGTGAATTATTGAAAGTCACCCATTTTATTTGTTTAATTTGGAGCTATTCTTACGAAAATTTTCCAGCTAAAATCAATTCCACTACCGGTAGCGTTTTGCGTTAGACTCTTTAAAACGTTGAACTGTACCATAAATACACCGAACGATAGTTTGCTGAGTAACTGGAGCACGGGATGGAAGTGGATCCATGAATGGCGTCCCTGCCATACCGTTGCACCGTACAGAATGCCCGTCGCACACATGGCACCCCAGCAGCAGCGATGAATCGCTCCGTAGATGGCATTCCAGAGCATCGGCTCACTGTAGTCTAAGCCGTAGAACAGTGGTGAAAATATGGCTTGCAGTAGAACCATTGTTGGAGGCACCCATTTCAATAGCCATGCCGTTTTCCCACTAGACAATATAGGAACCGACGCGGTTCGGTAGCGATGATATGCTAAACCAGCGAATAATCCACTGAAATAGCTGCAGGTGTGCGGATGTGATAGCATGTAGTCATTTTCCAGGGACGGATGAGCGTAGAACACGAACCGGAGTTGCCTGAAGAGAATGTGATTTGATTCAAAAGCTCCAGGGAACAGTGGCAAAATATACGTACTTGAAATTAGTAAGAATAACACCGGGTAGTTTGTAGTAGTAAAGGTTCACGACAGGAGCTACAATTGAAAAGATTGTTGTGACGGTTATCAAGGGCCACAGCATTCGTGGATGACGATTGATCAGTAACAGCAAGGGTAGTCCAGCAAGAAAGAATTGAAAATCGGCTGCCAGGTGCCATGTTTGTTGCATACACTTTCATGAAAAAAAAGTCTCATACATGTTAACAAGCATTATAATTTTCTAATTCTTCTTACCATGTTGTTATACTTGAAGTAATTGTTGAGGAACAAAAAGTTAAGCCATCCATTCGTTCGGCAGTTATCCTTCTCGAGTCCAAAGTACCTATAATCACCCGGACCTCGTGCGAACCAATCAAACCAAGACACCTGATACAACCACACCACAAATAGGACGGGAAAAATTCGCACGTAACGCATTACAATCCCTTTCGCCAGGAACGACCAACCGATACGTTTTCCCTTCGTAGAGGCATATTCCAAAAAGTGTACGGCCAACATAAGACCACTGATCGTAAAGAATGTATGCACCTGGAAGGGAAACACACTGACCGCGATCAGTGAAAACTTCAGACCGTAAAACTCCTCTAATGGGCGCATGTTTACGGTCGGTCCCGCCGTAAAGCACATGGACACATGAATGGCAAGGATGATCAACACCGACAGCATGCGAAAGATTTCAACAAAGGCAAAATCTCGCTGAAGGTTAGACTTTGGGGAGGACACAAGCTGTGACCAGGTTCTGCGGAGAGAAAACTCCATCCAAAGGCTACCACCACCGGCACTTTGTTCTTGGGAGATTGTCTGGTCAGTTTCATTATTATTATTGGAAGATATTGTACTGTACTGGCAATCGGTATAGGTCGCATAGCAAACCGCACCACTCACAACCACAACAATCACTAGGAACAGCACGTGATACGCATCAAGTGCAGGACGATGAGACTCCGCTGTGGTACATCGTTCGAGCTCGGAATATCCGGACAAGTTGTGATGCTGCTGGAGGTAATAATTTACACAGATGTTGAGGATCCTACCGTACCGGGTTCGATGTTCAGGAAGCTCTCGTTCTGAGGGGATCGAAAGAAGATACTGCAGGTACGAAACAAAACAAACACCATTGTAAACACTTCACAATAGCCACTCAAACATTCAGGCAAACACCTACGTATGGTTCCACCGTAATGCGTTCCGTATCGTATGTGGCTAAGGTGGAAGAATTCAAGCTGTTCACCAGATTAACGCACGCATCTACGCACATTCCTCGGTCCAGAAGCGAGTGCTCGTGGTAAGAAGGATTTTTGGAATATTTCTAAAACACAAAACTGGATCAGAACTATTTTTCTTAAAACAAACCTTGGATGTACACACTTACCTTTATGGCGTGCCACACTTTAGAATCTTCCATTGGTATCAGAACCGTTTTTACAACACAGTAAGCGCTTGTAGGATATTCTTCAAAACACCCGGTCATATTTTCATATTCAAACAGTGGCGGCATAAGCTCATAATCATCTGCGAAGGAAAATTATAAGATAACACACATACGCTTTCGTAAAATTTCCTTTCGAACGGTCTAATAAACACGAAGGATCACCTTTAGGATAAACGGTCAAAGTGAAACACTCGGCAACAAACAATGAGAATAAAATAACTCGGACAATAACTACGTCTTGCCAGCCCATGGTTTGGAAAGGGCGATGTGTATCGTTGGGATGCTGAAATGTATTTGAACCGCTGGACTTTCCGGTCAAACCCGGAACGGAGACAATAAACGTGGTTGGTTGCTAAATTCGGGAGGAAAAAAAAAACTTTTGTTTATTTACTCTGATCACTCGACTCGAGCTACACGAGGTCCGAAGATGACCACTTCACCTTGAGGTTTCGTAAGGTTTGAATGGTCCAAAGTACGCAAGAATGTTCCAAAATGGTAAACTAAATCTTTTGCTTTATTTAGCTGGTAAGGTGAATCAACCCTAGCTAAATTTGCTTATATATTCTACAAGCAAAAAGTGCACCGTATTGAAGATTTTTTTAAAATAAATTCAAAAGTGAAAAGAAATTAGTTTCTTAACACGCCAACTCAATTCAAAACCCTAGTTTCTATTATATTTACTATATAAGAGAAAATATGCTATGCATTTTCCCTGGATGATTTTATTCACCTCGATATTAGTTCCGAAATTGTTGATTTATTCGAATTGAGAACCCCTGCCTTAAACCGTGAGCGGTTTCCCGCGTTACTCGAATTCAAGTCTCTCTCCCACACCAACACACGATCGAGCCGAATGCAAACGATGAATGATCATTGGTATGTCGACACCCGGTAATTCATGTAAGTGCTGTTAAAATTTATTTGTATAATAACGATATGATGTTCTATACGTTTTTGAAACGAATCTTCGTCGATTTTTGCATGATTTATAAATTACTATTAATCGGATCTTCATATATTTCTTTGCAAGGTTGTGTATTTTGCGCCGTAATGCGCCTAAATGTAGGCCAGTTGATCACATTCTACGATGGAATGCCCTGTGATGTACTATTCCAAACTTTTGGAGTGAAAAAAATGATTTTGGTCCACAGTTTGACTTGACTCTATGTATTGAAATGCCCTGTGAAACTGAAAATTCGAATAAATGTTTATTTTCCTACTCCTAATGTGACAACGACCAGCAGTGTATGTGTCTATTATCAAAACGATCACTATTGCATAGGCTTCTGGAAAATCTATAACGTCCTAGTAGCTGACTCTTCATTTCTAGATCGGGAAAATTCTACTTCGGCCTATTCGAGAATCCAGTTCCAATGCAGATTTATTCAGTTTTTTATTCTTTTCGCTATTTTCCGTGATCAGTAACGATTGTCCTCTATCCTTCCTCTATCTCCCTTTATTAACGGACTAGTAATAAAGTTGAATGACTTGAAAAACCCAACCGAAAACATTTGCTATAATAAATATGATATGTTTCATTGGCTTTGTACGGAAAATCTTAAGCTCGCCCGAAAACAATCCGTCGTAGCACCTTGATTGCCGAATATTCGTACGTGTAGTGCAGTAAAACGGAGAGTACGTACGTTATTCCAAACACTTTCATTGATTTTTGTAACTAGAATATAAAAAAAAAAACAAACAAATTAACATTTCAATTAATTGTTAATTAATTTCTGAATGTTTACTTTACCAAAAGCAACGGCGTTACTGTCGTCTCCTTAACTATGTCACTGCAATAGACGATACGCATGATCGGGAAATGAATCAAGTAAATGCAGTAGTAAAGTGTTGCACCTATTCTCACGATCGGTGGGATGTGGATCTCTACAAGTACAAATCCAAGTGAAAATAAAAGTGTATAGAAATTTCTTTAACTATGAACAGTATACCTTTTTCTGCAAGTATAACGCGCAAAAAGAAAGCAGCGATGAAGAATGCTCCGAACAGTTTGTACGACGCGAAACAAACCGCTATCCACCAACGATTAGTGTTCTGCGTCTCATCGTCAGAAGCTGCGATCGTAGCGGAGATGGATAATGCGAGCAGTGCGAGTAAAGTAATAATAGCAATATTTAAACAATGTAGCATCCTCTTCTGATTTTCCGAGTTGGCATCAGTTCGTTGGAATCGATCATAAACGAGTCCGGCTATCATGCCACCAACGCTCCAGACAAGATTGTTGTAGAAGGGTGTATAAAGTTTACTCATGAAATTGCTCCCTAGCAGAAAGAAACGCATCTCGTGCAGATTGTCCGGTCCAATAGGATCAAAATCTGTCCAGAGCACAGTAAGGAATGGTCCCAATAAAGAACACACCACCATGAACGACACGATTAGAGTGGTGTGTTTTGGAATCCTGGAAAAGAGGATTAAGTGTTAGCAAAAGCGATCAAATTGAGTGAAACTCTTGTCTACCTGAACATTGTCTTTATGGCTAGTGTGATCAGTATGTACAGTTGCATATCCGCGCTGACGTACCATGAGTCTGGCAGGCACTGTAAATGGAGATCGACAAAGATGAATGTTTTCCCTCACCTCAACCACAACACACACAAAGATCAATGCCATTTTACCGGTTGGTGCATGTTGAAGTTCGAAATGAACAGCACGTTCATCCACCAGCGCGATCGGCAAAAACCTTGCTCCATGATCAGCTGACGCGCACCGAGCGGTCCCCCACCGCTAAACCGATCGTACGCGAACGTAGCGAATGCGACGATCAGCAGATTCAGTGGCACCAGTCTTATCAAGCGGCTCATGATGATCGCCCCGAATGTAGGTCGATCCGTGGGATCGGCGTGCAGCAGCTTCACCGTCAGTAGCATGGAGCTCATCGTGAAGAAGGCCAGCATCATAAAGGGACAAAGAAGGCGCCACACTTTCACGTTGGGATGTGCTATGGACTAGTGGCGTTAGTAAGTGAACGGTTGATATCTGAACGTGCAATCGCGTATGAAACTCACATCCTCCAACAGTTCGATGTTGCCCATCGGCACCAGAAACGGGCCGAAAAGACAGCAGTGTGCTAGAACTACCCCAACCGAACCGAAACATTTGTACAGATCGAACAAAGCGAACTGCTTGATCGATTTAGGCTCCGACCGTGGTGCTAGCTCCTTTCCGAGCGATCGACGAGCGGTTAGTAGTAGAACGCACCCGAGCACTAGTGTTATTGCCAGTGAAACCGCTATCGCTTGTTCGAACTGTGGCTTTGGATCGTTTTTCAAGCAGTATTCTATCTCCGTGTACGCTGAAAGCCCTCGGTACTGTGCCACTATTCGACGATTAATCACTTCACTAGCTGCTAGCTCCGTCTGCTCGTTCGCATGCATCGCAGGTGGAAAGTACGTACGGTTCAATATATATCGATCGAATTTGTTCCACGCTGTTGGAAGACTGGTTCTTTGCCGTGTATTCATACGAAATGCATCTCTTTGCGAAGTTGTCAAACAAATCCCTCTATCTATTAGCGTTCTTCGAAAGCGCTTTAAATCATTAACTTCAAAATTGGAACTGGAACCCATCTCAGCATCACCTGTCAGTATTACCCGCACAATGCAGTACCAATCCCTTTCCGGAGCTATGTCACAGCTGCTCCAGTCGTCCAGTTCGTATAGTGCTGGTTGGCCATCGTAATGCGCGGGAGATACAGCATGTACCGACAGGGCTGTAATTTGTAACGACACCACTAGAACTATCCGACCGAAGTTCATCTTCCTAGGGCTGACCTGGAAGCTGTAAGCGATCAGAACACACTGATGCCGGTAGAATAAAAAACTCCACACACTACCCGGCCAACCAACTCAGGGGAATAATTATCAGTTACTGATGAGCAAACTCATATGGTTTGTGTTTTGCCGGTTCTGGGTGAACCGTGTCGGGGAGAAGACCTACAAGTACCTATATGCGTGTATTGATTATTTTTGTTCTGTTTTTGGTAACAATAATTTCCGCCCAACTATGAGTGGTTTTGAATGGACCGTTGGAAAAAAATGGGGGATTTATGCTTTAAATCTTTCACGTGTTTGAGTTCACAATGCGCAAGGGTGAAAGACTTGGCCAGTAAAAACCACCTCACTGTAAACGTGTAATCTTTGTTTGTTTTTATTAGTCATTTACAGCCGACCGCAAAGGTTCTCGTCAGCTGGAGAGCCCAAAGAATGTACATTCTTATTGGTATGAGAAATTTCTGTAATTTTCATAGATGCATCATAGAAACTATAAAATTCTTTATCACTCTTATCAGAAATAGTAGACAGCTCCTGATCACCATCGTCATTATTGATGTTTTATTGTCAAATTCTTTTGCAGTCTGAATGACCTCAAGTTTGAAATTTTATAATGTGAAAAGCTCGTTTTTTATATTTCAAACCCTGGTACCCGGTACTGAAATCAAATTATAACCGCAATCCACGGCGGTCAGAGAGTGTTACTGGACTAATTATGACAAAGCCAAGACCGTGCTTAAAAAGATTCTAAACAGCATAAACTTCTCAAAACTT